>BLSH010559916.1:593993-616518 GCA_018402905.1 Glandirana rugosa
AAGCTCTATTTAAAATACACACACACACACACACACACACACACACCTTTCAATAAATCCCTGCACCCATACAAGATGGAAAAATGGGAACCTGTAGTAAAAAAAAAAAAAATCCCTCCAGAATCTTCAGGTTATAAAAGTTCTTCTCACTTTGCATATGACGTTTCCCAAAACTTTAGTAGCTACTTGCTCAGGTAGTGAAGCAAAATGGGTTGACAGCCCTTCAAAATATACTGTATCAGTTAACAGTTGCAGATTTGGATTACACACACACACACACACACACACACACACACAACTCCAGCGCCCACCCCGTAAAATCAAATAAAGTGCAGAATTATACAAAAGGTATTAAATTATATTCATAACTAATCACAAATATTTAGTCCATAAGCATATTGCTGTTTAAGTGATGAAGGTGATAACGTGACAATAGTGCTCTTCAATGCTTCAAAAAGCTTTGTGCAAAGGTGCAAAAAGGTGACCAGGTACCAGGACCCCTCTTGTGTCCCCACTCACCGAAGGTGGTAGACCTGCTGCTTTTCAGTCAGCAGGTCAAAAAGAGCGGAGTGTTGTTATTAGGTGGTTCCTGGCCGCAATGCAAACAAACGACACAGCGTGGTGACTGGTGTACACGAATCCTGGGAGCGAAACGCGTTGACGTCACGTCCACCAGCGGTGGGAAACAGACGGATTCGTGTACACCAGTCACCACGCTGTGTCGTTTGCATTGCGGTTTTATTATGGAAATTCTTGTAAGTAAGATTTTTTAGCGCAATTAAAGCCGATTTTGTTACGGTCTACACTATGAGTATCCCCTTGTTCTTTTGAGCTGCCAAGGATTGATGCTTGTCTGAACCCGGTCTTCAGTTATCTGTTCCAGTGTTCGGCCAGGAACCACCTAATAACAACACTCTGCTCTTTTTGACCAGCTGACTGAAAAGCAGCAGGTCTACCACCTTCGGAGAGTGGGGACACAAGAGGGGTCCTGGCACCTGGTCACCTTTTTGCACCTTCATCACTATGCTTATGGACTAAATATTTGTGGATAGTTATGAATATAATTTAATACCTTTTGTATAATTCTGCACTTTATTTGATTTTACGGGGTGGGCGCTGGAGTTGTGTGTATATAATGTTCAAGCAGTTTGTTTGCGTCACAGCAGCCCCCTGGTGGTGAAATAGGAGTTTTACCACATACAATCATTTTTTTTGTTAGATGTGTGGGGTTTTATATTTTACACTCACTATGACACACTTTGTCTGTACTGGTTTCCATCTACTGTCACGGCGCAAACAGTTTTTCTAGGTTTTTAAAAGATTCTTCTTAACATGGTTTCCTACAAGATAGACCATTATGGGTTGAGGGCCGGTTCACAACACAGTTTCTGCATTCCGGATGAGTTTCTGTGTGCAAGTTTTTAATGCATTTTTGATGTGCTCGTTGCATTTCCCCCTTTCTTCATCAATTCAGGACATGTGCATTCCAGTGCTTTTTTAATGCATTTTGCCGCATTTGTTGCATTCCATGCAGAAAAAAATGCAGCATGCTCTACTTTTGTTGACTGCACTGGTTACACAATGCCCTTGTGATAAAAGGCCATTGGAATAGATGGAAAACATTTTGCATGCATTTTTTATGCAGATTAAAAAAAAAAGGGATTTTATTAAAACTTACCGTAAAATCCTTTTCTCAGAGTTCACTGACAGACGCAGCCTTCCTTGACATGTGGGGTTATATGCAGATCCTACTAGGAGTTAAGTAGGCAAAAGAAAGAAAGCAAGCTGGCCCCTCCCAGGGGGCTGTCCTCTCTCTCTCTCCCATATAACCCCCTTGCTCTGCTCAGCATATCAGTTCGTAACAAGCCGTACAAACACAACGCAGAGAGGCGGGTGCTGCGTCTGTCAGTGAACTCAGAGAAAAGGATTTTACGGTAAGTTTTAATAAAATCCCTTTTTCTCTTACGTTCACTGACAGACACAGGCTTCCTTGACATGTGGGGAATGTCCCAAAGCTGTGTCATAAAAGAGGGGTGGGCAAACGACAACAACTGTACCCAACAGAAACCTCTCAGGAGGCGCCAGTCGCGCCTACACTGCCGTCTGTAAAACTTTACGGCCAAAAGCAGCATCCGAAGATGCTGACACATCAACTTTATAAAACTTAGTAAACGTGTGCACTGAGGCCCAATTGGCTGCCTTGCACACCTGTGACACCGAGGCCTGGTGTCTGAAAGCCCAGGGAGTGCTAACAGCCCTGGTGGAATGAGCCGTGACTGGAAAAGGGGGGACCTTGCCCCGAACAGAATACGCATGGGTCACGGTCTGTCTGATCCAACGGGAAACGGTAGCCGACGAGGCCGCCATTCCTTTCCGTGGACCGTCCGTCAGCACAAACAACACGTCAGACTTCCGAAAAGAGTCTGTAGCCGTCAAATACACCCGCAAAGCCCTCACGACATCCAATGAATGTAATTCAAATTCCTTAGGATGTGAAGGATGCGGACACAACGAAGAACAATATCTTCATTAATGTGAAAAGAAGAAACCACCTTCGGTAAAAACAAAGGTGACAGACGCAAGACCGCCTTATCCTTGTGAAGGACCAGGTAAGGAGACTTGCAGGACAACGCTGCCAACTCGGACACCCGCCTAGTGGATGTAATGGCCACCAAGAAAGTCACTTTCTGCAACAGCAATTGCAAGGGAATATCCCTGATCTTCTCATATGGTGGCTTCTGCAGCACAGAAAGCACCAAATTCAAGTCTCACGGTGCCATAGGCGACCGTACCCAAGGTGCCACATGGCGCACACCTTGTACAAATGTACGAATCAACGATATGTGATGCCAAAGGCCGCTGAAAGAGAATCGCCAGAGCCGAAATCTGACCCTTGAGAGTACTCAAAGCCAATTTTTTATCCAGGCCCTGCTGCAAAAAAGTCAGGACCCTGGACACAACATAAGAGCGGGGGTTCCAACCCCCCGCCTCACACCAGGCAATATAAGCCTTCCAGGTGCGATGATAAATCTTGCATGAAGTACACTTGCACGCTTTCAGCATAGTAGGGATCACGGATTCAGCGGCACCCTGATCCCTCAGCATGTGTGACTCAATAGCCAAGCCGTCAAAGCCAACGAGGGTAAAGCAGGGTGCAAGATGGGTCCCTGAGACAACAGATCTTCTTGCAGCGGAAGATGCCAGGGAACGTCTGCCACCGTTCGCACCACGTCGCCGTACCACGGATGCCGGGGCCAATCCCGAGCCACCAGGATCATCGGAATCCCCTCCGCTTCCACCCTGTGCAGTAGCCGCGGTAGAAGCTTTATGGGAGGATAAGCGTACAGGAGACGGTACCGACCCCAAGGCACTATCAGCGCGTCCGTGGCGACCGCCAACGGATCTCTCGTCCTGCACACAAAGCTTTTGACTTTGTGGTTGAATCGAGACGCCATGAGGTCCACATCTGGCGTGCCCCCCTTGTGGCAAATCTGGCTGAACACTTCTGGATGCAGGGACCATTACTCCTGATCCAGCATCTGGCGACTGAGGAAGCCCGCCTGCCAGTTTCCTACGCCCGGAATGTAGATGGCGGAGATCGCCGGCACGTGAAGTTCTGCCCATCGCAGAATGGGAGCCGCTTCCACAGCTGCTGCCGAGCTCCTCGTTCCGCCCTGATGGTTCACATATGCCACTGCCGTGGCATTGTCTGACTGAACCCGAACCAGGAGGTCGTGTAATCTTTCAGTCCAGTGGGCGAGACAGAGCGCGATCGCCCTCAGCTCCAGCACATTGATCGGAAGGCGAGATTCCTGCGCCGACAACTGCCCCAGGACCCCCCCCCCCCCCCCCCCCGATAGGCTGGCGTCCGTCGTGACTATCGACCAATTCAGGGGAAGAAAGGACTTCTCCAACGATAAGGCCGGGGCCCGAAGCCACCATGTTAACGACCCTCTGGTCTGAGAATCCAACCCGATTACCTTGTCCAGGGACAGAGAGGACTTGTCCCACCGGGACAGAATCGCTCGCTGAAGGAGACGAGTGTGACTCTGGGCGTAAGGGACCGCCTCGAAGGCTGAAACCATGAGCCCCAACACCCGCATACAAAAACGTAAGGAAGACCACCGGCGTGATAGCAGGGTTCGCACCGCTGCTTGCAGTGTCAGCAACTTGGCCAGAGGTAAGAGCACCTTCGCCTGCTCCGTGTCCAGGATCAGACCCAGATATTCCAAGCGACAGGACGGTGTCAATGTCGACTTCTGCTGATTGATCAGCCAGCCAAAGTACTGTAACAAAGTTATGGTGATAGCCACATTCTCCTCCAGAGCCGAAGCCGACTCTGCTCTCAGGAGCAGGTCGTCGAGGTGCGCTACCACCGCAATGCCCCTCTGCCGCAGTAGCGCCAGCACCGGGGCCACTATCTTGGTGAACACCCGAGGAACCGAGGCCAGACCGAAGGGAAGTGCCACAAATTGGTAGTGAAGGTCTCCCACCGCAAAGCGTAGAAAACGCTGGTGTCGGAGACAAATGGTGACGTGGAGATACGCGTCCCTGTATCCAGAAACGCCATGAACTCCCCTTGATGCAGGGCGGCCACAACCGAACGGATGGATTCCATCCGAAATTTTTGCTCTCTCACATAGCGGTTTAGCTCCTTTAGGTCTAGAACTGGCCTGACCCCCCCCACCACTTTTTTGGGGACCACAAATAGGTTCGAGTAGAAACCGTGAAACCTCTCCAACTGAGGTACTGGCACGATCACCCCCTGGTCGGAGAGTGCCTGGACAGCCCTTAAGAGGGCCTCCCGACGCCCCTGAGGGAGTCTCAAGTTTGATGGGAAGAACCTGTCTGGGGGTAGAGTGCCGAACTCTATCCTGTACCCGGAGGACACCACTTCCTGCACCATCGGTCGGAAATGCGGGCTGTCCACCTGTCTGCGAACCCCAGAAGACGTCCCCCCACCCGATGGTCGGATAGGGGCAACCCATCATGCAGAGGAGGGCTTGTCCTCTGTCTTTTCGTTCTTGCGTTGCCAAGGACGCTTCCCGGCCCCTGCGGCAGGCTTGCCGGGCCTCAACCCTTTGCCCGCTGCGCCAGGGGCACGAAAAAACCTCTTCTGACCCGAAGAGACAGGCCCTTGCTGGCGGCGGAACTCCCGACGTCTGGGCTCTGGAAGGAAAGTACTCTTCCCTCCAGTGAAATCCTTGATGATTTCATCCAACTGTGGCCCAAAAAGAGGGCCACCCTGAAAGGGAAGGTCCGCAAGACCTTTTTTAGACACGTGGTCACACGACCACGACCGTAACCAGAGAACTCGTCTGATAATGACTGCAAAAACAGACATCTTAGACAACATGGGAAGCAGATCCAGAGCTGCATCACACAGGTACCGAACACCCTGAAACAAATGTTCTGCCTTTTGTGATGCTTCCAGCGTTCTGCCGCAGTCCAAATCATTTTGCAGCTCTGCCATACCATCAGACAGATATTGCGCCGCCATGGCAGATGCCAGGGCCGGCCGCATGGCTGATCCTGCCAACAGGAAAAGTGCCTTGGACACTGCCTCTGTCCCCTATCGGCAGGGTCCTTAAAGCGGAGTTCCACCCTAAAGTGGAACTTCCGCTGGTTGGATTCCTCCCCCCCTCAGGTGTCACATTTGGCACCTTTCGGGGGGGAGGGGGAAGAGGACACCTGTCTTTAGACAGGTGTCCTTTTCCACACTTCCGGGAGTTCTGGCCGGCGGACGCGGCCGCTGACGTCAGAAGCCGGCTCCCTCCTCCCTGCTCGCTCTGCTACTGGCCGCCTGGCCAGTAGCAGAGCGTGGCAGAGCTCGCGCATGCGCGGTAAGGTGCCCGGCGTGAAGCTGTACTGCTTACACGTCCGGGTTCCCTTACCCGCGATGGAAGCGGCTGCACCCGTCCCCCGATCCGAAGATCGGCGGCGGGTGCCGACATCGCTGGAGTCCAGGACAGGTAAGTGTCCTAATATTAAAAGTCAGCAGCTACTGTATGTGTAGCTGCTGACTTTTAATTTTTTTTTTTAGCCCGGACCTCCGCTTTAAAAGAGGGGGACCCTTCCAACGGAATGGTCGTCGCCTTGTTCAGGTGAGCCATCCTAGGGTCCACTGTAGGGGGACGCCCACTTCTTTACGAAACTATCCTCAAAAGGATAGCGTATAGCGAAGCGTTTAGGTAGGGCGAAGGAATTCTGCGGACGCTGCCATCCCTGATAGACCAGGTGGTCAAAAAATGTATCATAGGGATAAGCCTTAGGCGACCTGGGCGGCCTAGCAGACCTGCAAACATATGTGGGCGCTTGCAACTCCCCTGCCTGGTCCAGTCGCTAGGACGCACGGATACCAGAATTCAGTGCGGATACCAGCGCCTTTTCGCGCGCAACTGAGGCCCCCTGGTCCTCTTCGTTGTCTGAGGGTATCAACTCACCCTCAGAGTTCTACGGGGGTCCCTGTGACCCCCAAAGCCATTTCTGGTTCAGAGTCGTCCCCTGAGGAACAAGGGGGAGGCGGACATTTTTTTGGGGCCCCCAGAGCACTGCTCGGCCCCACCCAGGGAAGAAATTCCCCAAACACTGCCCTCAACTGATCCAGGGACACCAGTGCCCCCAGCACAGGCTGCGTTGCCGCTGACTCCTCCTCAGAAGGGCCTGCAGGATCATCTGCCATCGCACCACTGAAAATGACAGTAAAATTTTACAAAATACAATTGAACTGACACCCCCACAAGGCAGCCCCACCACCGCCCCACAGAACACCAGGGAGACCCCAGGAGGACTGCACCCACCGCTACCGCACCCCAGGGAAGGCCCAGCTATACTCGCTGTTTTTTGTGCCCACAGAGTTGCTCCCAGCAGGAGTGCATAGACAAGGACCGCCAGAAAGAAGCGCTGTTTGTCTTCAGCCACACTGTCCCACTGAAAAGGAAAGTAAAACGGCAGCAGCACGTTTTACACTGCTCCAGGGACATCCAATATGGCCGCCGAGATCATCCACAAGAGGCCAAAAGCCTGTGTACAGGCCGTGACCACAGCAAAATGGCCGCCACTGGCACTAGAGGGAAACCCTCAGCAAAATGGCGGCGGATCGCCACATGGCGGTACAAAACACACAGATGTGCTTTTTTAGAACGGAGTGCGGAGCGGGGGGGGGGTGAGGACACCCAGAAAGGACACTAGCCCAGTGACCACCCTCCACCGGTCGGCCAAAAATCGCTACAGTACGACAAGCGCCCCTCCACACTCCTAGGGGGGGAAGAGGGGGGTCACTCACCACTCCGACGGGCGTAGCGGGTAGCCACCCGGTCGCAGACCTTCCTCCCCATCCGGAAAGGGATGCTGCAGGCCAAGCCCCTGGATAGGCACAGAGACCGGTCACCGGGCGTAAGTGGGGGTCACCCACTGGCCGACCGCACGGACCGGGCACGACGCGGCGGGTCCCGCCATAGCATAGGACTAGCTTGCATCGGTCGGCCGTGCTGGTGAAAAATGCAGGATGCTAGATCCTCTATGCCCCAGCCGGCTTCTTGATAGCAGTCTTCATCAGATAGCTTGAAAAAAGAAAAAAGCGGTAGCAAAAAATATAAACCGCAGGTCCCATAAGGGAGCCAGGTCAACTCCTTGCACTAGGCATATTAAAACGGATATGCTGAGCAGGGGGGTTATATGAGAGAGAGAGAGGACAGCCCCCTGGGAGGGGCCAGCTTGCTTTCTTTCTTTTGCCTAGTTAACTCCTAGTAGGATCTGCATATAACCCCACATGTCAAGGAAGGCTGCGTCTGTCAGTGAACGTAAGAGAAAACAATACCAGACTGTGTGTTAACTAGCCCTTAAAAAGTATGGGATTCACCCCCCACCCCAATTATACTTACCTAGGTGGATACAGCATCGGTCCGATGCTGCATCTGTCCCCCGGCGTCACTACACCGAGAACCGAGTTATGAAACAGCGCCGATCACTTGGTTTTTAGAGCTCCATGAGCACAGAGCTGTAGACTGTCAGTCACAGCTCTCTGCTCTTCTCCCAACTCGCTCACTGGAGCGCTGAGCTGTGGAGGGGGTGGAGCGGCTGTCCCAGGCTCTCAGCGGCTCACTGAGAAGCAGAGATGAACATCAGTCCAGGAACCTGGTGGATCCAGACTGCGTGGTCGGGATGACGCGGTGCCTGAACTGACATTAGACGTCAGTCCGCTCTCTGCTGAAAACAGGTCACAAGAGTGCAAAACGAATTGCACTCCTGTGATCAATAGGAGAAGTACAGGCAAACGTGCTTTGGCTGGACTTCTCCTTTAAAAAAAATCTGTCAAAAAATAAAATATAGCAAGGCAAAATTGTAGAGAAACAATTTAGGTCAGCAACTCAGTAAGCATCAATGGAAGTCAATCAGTATGGCAACCAGGTAACAAGGAGGGGGTAAAGCAGCCTAAATAATTGATCTCAGTATACATTACCTTTTGTAATTCTGTGTATTTATAGATATGTTCTAAATGATACTAAAAATAATGTACAACATAAATATGAGACAATAAGTAAGCAATCTGAAGAAATAGATTCCCACCCTGCAGCCATCTAGGAGATCTTCGGGGGCCTGCAGAGAACTCAGATCCAAGGTCTCTAGAGTGTCATTTGGAGGTTCCAGCCTGGTGCTCATCACAGAACTGAAGGCAGATTCATTAACACAGCTAGTACTTATATTAGAAATGTGGCTGACATCAGAAAGTGCCCGATCTGCAAAATATAATCAACAGTTTATAGTAAAAAAAAAATGCAGAGAAGTTACAACTATGGAAAATAATCTGGATAGCTGTGCATAGCAACCAATCTTCTTCTAACTTCAGTTTGTTCAATTAAGCTTTGACAATAAAACCTATAAGCGGACTGGTTACTATGCACAACTGCACCAGAGATTCTGTGAGCACGAGTTATAGTAAATATCCCATAAAATATAATTAGCATTTTTTTTGAAAAAGAGAGAGAGAGAAAAAAAAAAAAAAAAAAAAAAAAGAAGACGAAGGAGAAAGGAAAAAAAAAAAGGGAGAGAGAACAGTGTGTGCTAAAATTCTTCAGAGTCTAACACTTCATAAGAAGAACAAAAACAAAACCTGAAAACTAATGTAGACAGCTACTGTATATCTTATAAGAAGTTCACTTTCCTTATTAGGAAAATGCTTATAAAAGAACAGCTGTATGTACTCAGTTGTACTAAATACATGTTAGGTCACCAACCCCAGTGCTCCTGGGGATGCTTTCAGTATGGTCCCAATACAAGCCTGTGGGGGCTCACTGCATAGAACTGAGGTCTAAATATTGGGCATAGGATGCAGATGTGCTAGTGATCAGTGATTATTTCTCCAGCTTTCTAACTGAAAGTCCCCATATGGAAGTATGGGCAGAAAGCTGGGAAAGTATGCAGGAGCCTTACACTGCACCTGCGATCCACTGATCGCAGGTGCAATACTTTGCAGGCATCTGTTTAAAAAAATAATAAATGCACTATTTTTTTCCCTCCAAACATGTCAATTTATTATTTTTCAGTTAAAGGGACACTTAGCCTTTAAGATCAGTACAGGAAGACTAGGAAGGGTGAGTATGTGTTAGTTCTGTTGAAGTACACCTGCAGATATTTATCTAATATATACTTACTATCAGGTTTGTTACTATTTCCTGTTGGAGTAGATGTCTCTGGCAGGATTTTTTCTGATGGTACAGGTTCTGTCCTATACATGCTTTCATCCTGACAGAAACCTTTTTCAATGCTGTCAAAGAACCACTGAATGGAAACACAATGCACATTCCATTTTCTTGCACATTCATATTTTTGACCTGTTGAAAAAAATTCAAACTTTATTTCACAATGTCCATGTAAAAGGCTAAATTATCAGATATATTTTTGTTGTTTCTATTTACACTTGGCAATTACATTCCATGTGGCAAAAATAAAAATAGAATCACTTAAAGAAGAACCCCAGCCCAAAATAATACAAGTGAGGGTGTTCCCCTGTGGAGTACGTGTGGATCAGGTATGTAGTATAGGGTAAGTTTGTCTGTAAAGAATATGCAGAAACCCAGGTATATACTCTCCTGAAGTCCTTCTAGGGAAAGGGCAGGAGAAAGCGCCCGAGTAAGGATGGAAATGGCATGAAAGTATGCTACTAGTGGTGTGATGTAACACATGGTCATCCACCTGAGACTGAGCTCTGAGTGGTTGCATTTTAGCACAAAGTTTTAAAAGTTTATACTGCTAAGTAAATATACTCCAAACACAGCCCCATATTTAAAGTAATGATTAGAGGTACATGGTGACCATCTTAGCAGTTCATGAAGCTAGGCTATACATAAAGGAGTCTTTAGGGACTTGGTTCCATTGTGATGGGCCAGAGTCCTGGACCTATATAGCACCCTGTGGCTAACTCAACATATTGCACCAAGTGCAAAGGTGAGTGCCCAAGCAGGATCAAGTGCTCAAAGCAACATTACAGGCTGCCCCACAGCATGGGGTCTGGGTACAACTGCCAAGGTTTTAACCACTTGCCGACCGGCATCTGATGGCGACAAAGTGGCTCGATATTGCAAACTGCCATCATATGACGGCGGCTGCGATATCCCACACTGAGAGTGCATGCGCGCCGCTGGAGGCGTGCTCACTGTGTTCGGGGGGGCAGGGAGCGGGTATGGCGGACTCGAACGCCGCCAGCTACCCGCGTTGGCCCCCCAGCAGTGAAAGAACGGAGTTCCGTGTAAGTAAACATGGATCTCCGTTCTGTTAGAGGGGGAAGGGATGTGATCACAGGCTTCCTGTATATGGAAGCCGTGATCACTCCCTTCTTCCCGCCAGCCCACATACAGTTAGAACACGCCCAGGGAACACAGTTAACCCCTAGAGTGCCCCCTCCAGGTTAACCCCTTCACTGCCAATAGCATTTACACAGTAATCCGTGCATTTTTATAGCACTGATCGCTGTATAAATGCCAATGGCCCCAGAAAAAGTGTCAAAATGGTCCGACATATCCGCTGCAATATCGCAGTACCGCTAAAAATTACAGATCACCGCCATTACTAGTAAAAAATTTAAAAAAATGAAAACCCCAGGAATGAATTATCATCCGGAAACACAGCAACTTTTGCGCAAGCCAATCAATAGACGCCCATTGCGATTTTTTTAACCAAAAATATGAGAAATATAAATCGGCCAAAACCGATGGAAAAAAATGTTTTTTTATATATTTTTTTTTTGGATTTGTATTTTAGCAAAAAGTAAGAAATTTGTTTTTTTTTTTGTAAAATAAAAGAAAGCTATTTGTGGGGAAAAAAGGGCGCAAATTTAGTTTGCGTTGTACTCGCGCAATTGTCAGTTAAAGTGACGCAGTGCCGAATCACAAAAAGTGCTCTGGTCCTAAAGTGGGAAATCCTTCCGGGGCTGAAGTGGCTAAAGAGGTTGCACAAATCCAAATACACTGCTTCTACATTGGCATGAGAAGACAGTGAGGGCTGATTGAAGAAATTGAAGATAAAATAGAGGAAAATAAACTAGCTAAGCTAATGGTGATTTTCTCAGAGAAGAAAAGGTACATTACCTTAAAACACTAACACAAAACGGATGTCTCACAAAGTGAGGTAGGGTTATAGGGGAGTCACCCAGGGGGCAAGTCTACAGTTTTTTTTAAGTATCCAATTACCTGAAGGTACATGCCTAAAGCCCATAGTGCATGAATACGTTGCCTGTATTCTGTATGGTACGATTAAGATAACAGGATTTCTACTTTTAAAGGGACAATATTTACAAATACTTCAGAACACTTGACTGCATTAATTGCAAAAAGACACAAAAAAACTAGAATATCAAGAACAAAAATGTCAAAAGAATCAAATTGTGTTTTTTTTTTACATATATTTGAATATGCTTAAGCCAGTTACACATACTGAAAAGTGCAGCCCCTACCTTTTGCCTCTTGCACAATAAGATGTGTGGACTCATTCATCTTCAGCTGACCTGTATACTGTCCTCCATGTATAGAGCTCAGCCTCTGGACTTCTTTCCTATCTAGGCTGCTTAAGCCAGTTACACAGATGGTGCAACCAAGGAAAACTGGACATAAATATGGCTCCATCTCTACATCTTTGTAGCCAATTATCCTTCAAATAAATAGGTGAAAATAAACATGAGCAGGTGTAATGAACAATATATCTGAAGTAATATAGCATGACCTGCTAATATGTACCTCTGCTGTGACTTCTCCCACAAGGCGTTCACCCATGAAGGGAGAAGAATTGGCTTCTTCAGACTGGCTGCCACAAGGTATTTCTTACTACCCACTTCACCAGCAATCAGGTGGCTGACCGAAACATTAAGATCTCGATAGACACTTCCTCCCATTATCTGGACATAGAAATGAACCTCTTCCTGAAAAAAAAAACAATTAAATTTTAATGCATCCTCTTGTAAGACTGCTATGAAAATCTTAACCAAGAAAGGGTTGCGCTCAAAGATTAGTTTGTTGTAAAAAAAAATAAATTGAACAGATGCCAAAATGTTTTACTTACCCTGGTATCTTTATCAAGGCTTGTGCATGAAATGGTGACATCAGCCATAGCCATATTGAAGACAGGATGCTCTGCTCGTGGAACACATCTTTGATTCTTCATGCAGAATATTACAACCTGGGGTCCAACTATTCTACAACCAAGCTGAAAACAAAAAGAATCATAAAACAAATCAGTGAAGTGCAAAGTCATCTGTAAAAAGCTATTCATGTTACAGACTCAACATAAAACCACTTAACATGTTGTGGTTGGGATTCTATGGTAAAGATTATTTATACCAAGAAAGACCGATGAATAGAACACTCCACAGTGCCTTAGGGCCGGTTCACACTGAGGCGATCCGACTTCGGGGCGATTTTGATAGGTGATTTGAAAAGGCGAAGCGGCGCGATTGCGAAGCGATATCAGGCGATTTCAAGAGGAGTACCTGGGACATGAGAGGTGTGTCTTCTGGCAAAATTAGGTTTTTCTTCCTGGAAAGTCGCTTCTTCATAGACGGGCATCAGACTTGGAAGCGAACTTCCATTGACTTCTATGGGCTCATTTCGCCTAGAAGCCGCTTGAAAATAGTACAGGAACCTTTTTTGGAATCGCTTTGGACTTGAGTAGCGCATATTAAGACGGCTCCATTCATTCCAATGGGATTTCTGATGTCAGGCGATTTGAGGCGAATTGGGGCGACACAAGTCGGATCTCAAATTGCCTAGGATCGCCTCAGTGTGAACCGGCCCTTAAAAAAGTATTCATACCCCTTGAAATTTTCCACATTTTGTCATGTTACAACCAAAAACGTAAATGTATTCTATTGGGATTTTATGAGATAGAACACCACAAAGTGGCACATAATTGTGAAGTGGAAGGAAAATGATAAATGATTTTCAAAAATGTTTACAAATAAAAGGTGTGAAAAGTGTAATGTGCCTTTGTATTCAGCCCCCCCTTAGTAAATACTTTGTAGAACCACCTTTCATTGCAATTACAGCTCCAAATTCTCAATTGGATTTAGATCTGGACTTTGACTGGGCCATTCTGACACATGAATATGCTTTGATCTAAACCATTCCATTGTAGCTCTGGCAGTATGTTTAGGGTTGTTGTCCTGCTGAAAGGTGAACCTGTGCCCCAGTCTCAAGTCTCTTGCAGACTCAAACAGGTTTTCCCCTCTGGCTGTCCCTCCTTGTCCACGCCTTCTCTTGCAAACTCAAACAGGTTTTCTTTTAAGATTGTCCTGTATTATCCCACTTTTTCCAATATATGAATATGGACCTTGCTCGGTATAATTCATTCATTAACAAGAATACAGCCAGGTCAATCTATACGCCAATGCAGATGGTAATGTGAAACTCCCTGAACCCCATTTCATCCCAATGTCATCGGGGCATGGTATCTCATCAAAAAATCTGGAAGGCCACTCTCAAGAAACTAAAGATGATATCTTTACACACACACACACACACACACACACACACACACACACACACACACACACACACACACACACACACCCACACACACACACCCCTGTGGTATAATCAAGATCTTCCAGAATTATTAACAGTCCCAGACCCTAAGATATGAGCAAACGGCGGCATATTATACGTACATCAAGTCGCAACCCTGAATGGCCCAAAGACCTTTCAAACCTTAAAAGAGGAATTCGGACTCTCCAATAACCTATTGTTTGGATATCTCCAGCTCAGACTTGCCCTACATACTCAATTCCCCTCTGGCTGTCCCTCCTTGTCCACACCTTCACCTCTTAATATTATACTTGGCAACGACCCCTTGCGTTTAATCTCCAACCTCTACGGGGCAATACGTCACCCCGCCACTAGTTCCTTAGCTTATAATGCTAAAGTGAAGTGGACAACAGACGTGGGTGACATTGACGACGAAGACTTGGACGAAATTATGGAGGGGGTGAGGCATGTCTCCCCTAGAGTACCAGACCGTCTCACACAACTGTATATCTTACATCGTACGTACCTCACAAGTCAGAGGATATCCAGATTTCAGCCATCTAGGAACCCGATCTGCTCGCTCTGAAACTCCTCCCCTGGAACCTTTTTTCATATAATTTGGACCTGTCCCAAGATACAAACATTCTGGCTCCAGGTGACCAGGTTCCTACATGACGATATGGGCTCTCCAGCCACCCTAGACCCGAAACTATGTCTTCTGGGTTTACTGCCTGAAGTGGACACAGATAAATATACTGCTACTTTCTTAAGAGAAACGTTGTATGTCGCTAGGAAAATTATAGCCAGGGTGTGGATGCAGTCTTCCCCACTGGTTTTCAGGACTGGACAGGAGAGGTTAATCTTGTCTTACCATATAAAAAACGAATCTATGAACATAGAGGGTGCCCCACCAAATATACCAAAATCTGGGAGAAGTCGTCATCGAGTCCAGACACGTGTACTAGTTAAAGGGGTACGGAAGTCTACCACAATTACCCCACGTGGGCAATGTCTCACAGACAATTACTTCTCACAGTGACACTGGGGGTGTAGCATTCCTATGTTTAGCTCAGGGCTGTATGTTATCATACAGCAGACTCTGATGTATAAAAGTATCAGTATGTAAAATCACCTGCTTTATGTAACGATGTTCAAGTTATATGTAATACACTGTGGAATGCTATTATCATGTACCACCTATACACATTTTCATTGGATAAAACCGGATTTTGTTAAAAAAAATAAATAAATAAAAAAAAAGAAGATTGTCCTGTATTTGGCTCCATCAATCTTCCCATCAGCTCTCACCAGCTTCCCTGTTCCTGCTGAAAAAAAGCAACCCCACAACATGATGCTGCCACCACCATGTTTCACGGTGGGAATGGTGTGTTCAGGGTGATGTGCAGTGTTCGTTTTCCGCCACACATAGCGTTTTGCTTTTAGGCCAAAATGTTCAATTTTGGCCTCATCTAACCAGAGCACCTTCTTCCACATGTTTGCTGTGTCCCCCACATGGCTTCTCGCAAACTGCAAATGGGACTTATGACTTTCTTCTTGCCACTCTTCCATAAAGGCCAGATTTGTGGAGTGCACAACTAATAGTTGTCCTGTGGACAGATTCTCCCACCTGAGCTGTGTAGCTCTGCAGCTCTTCCAGAGTTACTATGGGCCTCTTGGCTGTTCTCTTGATTAATGCTCTCCTTGGCCAGCCTGTCAGTTTAGGTGGACAGCAATGTAGTTGTACCATACTCTTTCCATTTTCGGATGATGGATTGAACAGTGCTCCATGAGATGTTCAAAGCTTGAGATAGGTTATGTATGAAAAAAAATAACCCTCCTTTAAACTTCTTCACAATTTTATCCCTGACCTGTATGGTGTGTGTTCATTGGCCTTCATGATGCGGTTTGTTCACTAAGGTTCTCTAACAAACCTCTGAGGGCTTCACAGAACAGCTGTATTTATGCTGAAATTAAAACTACACACAGGTGGACATTATTTACTAAATTAGGTGACTTCTGAAGGCAATTGGTTATACTAGAAAGTTAAAGTGCTGCACTATACATGTACATTAATATACAGTGCCTTATTCAGGAAGTGACATATATTGATCAGACAAATGGTGTATCATACCATCCTATCCAGATTGGACCATTCACTTATGTATATAGTAACATCAAAAAGAAAAAATGTTAATATAAAAAGCCCAAAGTGCATCAAACTCCCATATCGATAGAAGACAATATTCCAATGATCACCACAGTGTGTAAGCAGTCACCAGTATATAGGTTCAAATGGGCTTACCGGATAGTGTGGACTCAAATGTTAACAGAGTCAGATGGGCATCATGAAACTAAGCTCTCCAAGACTTTCCCACATCAGTCACAGTAAACTTCTCACAGAAGGTCAATTGTCATAGAAGCAAAAAGATTCTCCACATAGTGTAAAACCATTTATATAGAATTTATTAAAAAAAGTATTGCACTTACATGCAACAGGAAGAAAAGAGGCATATCATAAAATCCAATATTTCGTCTCAACCTGTCCTCGAGGTCGGCGAGTTTAGCGTTCATTTTATTTATGTAGTTCATTTTCATGGTCATTGAATGAATCAATCAAATCGTTATGTGCATGACACATATCTCTGATTTTTTTTCTTCCGTTTGGGAGACTCTGATAGATAGATCCTGGATGGAGTGTGATACTCCTGCAATCATGTGTGTCATGTCTGCATGGAGAGAGCTGCGTAGAGATAGCAGCATGTCCTTTATGTCCGCTAGTGAGGCAGGTTGTGATGAGGATGGAAAGTCCTCCAGCAGCGGGGTGGTGAGTGCGGGTTCAAGGCCTGGTCCCCAGCCTAGGGACTGCTTATGGGGCCCTCTCTCTGCTTCTTGCCTGCTTTTTTTACTTTTTGTGGGGCTGCGTGTGGTGGGGCTATCCGGTGGCGTCTGCTCACCTGATCCCCTGGAAGCTGTTGGTATTCGCCTGTCTTTGGGCTGAGAAGCCAACTGTGCCGGGTCTCCTGTGTCTGGAGAAGGAAGCTGCGTTCCGTGCCTGGAGCCGCCGTTGCCATCTTGCAAACTGTGTGCCGAAGCTGAGGACGGATAAAAGTCCGTCAGCTTCTGGGGCGTGGTGCGGGCATTGAGCCTCTTGGTCATCTTGGCAGTGTACGACGGCTTTAGATTACCAGTCCTGGGTCTTTAGTGGTGTCCCGTGTGGCTGGGAAAGTCGCTTGGCTCGTGCCTGTGCCCGCAGCTCCTTCACTGAGTGGCCATCTCGGACCACGCTCAGCCACGCCCCCCTGATGGGCACAAATAAACTGCGCTGATGGACACAGACTATGCTGATAGACAGAGAAACTGTGCTGATGGGCGAAAACTCTGGGCTGCTATAAAGTCCCGCCTCCTGGCCCGGCATTGGACCAGTGTGCTGTCTATCATGGGAACCGGTCCAAGAGGCGGTTCGCAGTTTCCCCTAAAATATCCATCACAACAGGAGATCATCGGTCTGTGTCATCGGCTCTCCTAACAATCTCTGCTGCGCTGGTGGGCACAGATAAACTGCGCTGGTGGGCACAGCTAAACTGCGCTGGTGGGCACAGCCTAAGCTGATGGGCACAGGCTACGCTGATGGGCACAAAATGCGCTAATGGGCAGATAAACTGCGCTGGTGGGCACAGACTACGCTGATGGGCACAAATAAGCTGCGCCGATGGACACATATTAATTACGCTGATGGGCACAGGCTACGCTGATTGGTAAAGATGAACTGCGCTGATGGGCACAACCTACGCTGATGGGCACAGGCTACACTAACTGGCACAGAAACTGCGATGATGGGCACAGGCTCCACTGATGGACACAGAAACTGCACTGATGGGCACAGGCGGCGCTAATGGGCACAGATAAACTGCGCTAAAGGGCACAGACTACGCTGATGAGCATAGTAACTGCGCTGATGGGCACGGATAAACTGCTCTGATGGACACAGGCTCCGCTGATGGACACAGAAACTGCGCTAATAGGCACAGGCTATGCTGATGGACACCGATAAACTGCACTGATTGGCATAGGCTGCGCTGATGGGCATAGATAAACTGCGCTGATGGGCACACGGGCTATGCTGATAGGCACAAACTGTGCTGATGGGCACAGGATACGCTGATGGGCACAAATAAGCTGCGCTGATTGGCACAGGCTATGCTGATGGCCACAGAAACTGCGCTGATGGGCACAGGCTATGCTGATGGGCACAGATAAATTGTGCTGATGGGCACAGACTATGCTGATGGGCACAGTAACTGCGCTGATGGGCACAAGCTGCGCTGAAGGGCATGGATAAACTGCTCTGATGGACACAGAAACTGCGCTAATGGGCACAGGCTATGCTGATGGGCACAGGCAACGCTGATGGACACCGATAAATTGCACAGATAAACTGCGCTGATGGGCTCACAGGCCATGCTGATAGGCACAAACTGTGTTGATGGGCACAAATAAGCTGCGCTGATGGGCACAGATAAACTGCGCTGATGGGCACAAGCCAATGCTGATGGTCACAGGCTACACTAATGAGCAGAGAAACTGCGCTGATGGGCAAAGGCAACGCTGATGGACACAGATAAACTGCACTGATTGGCATAGGCTGCACTGATGGGCTACGGCTACACTGATGGGCATAGATAAAAATTGTACTAATGGGCGCAGATAAACTGCGCTGATGGGCACAGGCTACGCTGATGGGCACAGATAAACTGCGCTGATGGCATAGGCTGCGCTGATGAGCACAGGCTGCACTGCGCTGATGTGCGCAGATAAACTGGGCTGATGGGCACAGGCTGCACTGATGGGCTAAAGCTACACTGATGGGCATAGATAAAAATTGTGCTAATGGGCACAGATAAGCTTTGGTGATGGGAACAGGCTACACTGATGGGCACAGGAAAACTGCACTGATGGGCCCAGTTACACTGCGCTGATGTGGGCAGAGGCTATGCTGATGGACACAGGCAAACTGCGCTGATGTGCACAGGCTACGCTAATGGGCAGAGATAAACTGTACAGATTGGCATAGGCTGCGCTGATGGGCACAGGCTGCGCTGATGGACACAAGCTATGCTAATGGGCACATGGATGGACATAGATAAACTGCACTGATGGGCACAGGTAAGCTGCACTGATGAAGCTGCACTGATGGGCACAGGTAAGCTGCACTGATGAAGCTGCACTGATGGGCACTGAGGAGGCTGCACTAAAGCGGCACTCATGAGGCTGCACTGATGAGTGCTTAGGCGACACTGATGAGGCTGAACGTATGGGCAGTGGGCACTGAGGAGGTTGCACCGATCAGCACTGATATGCTACACTAATAAGGCTGCATTAATATGCTGCACTGATGGACACAGGCTATGCTGATGGGCACAGGCTACTCTGATGGGCACAAATAAACTGCACTGATGAGCCCAGATAAACTGCACTGATGGGCACTGAGGCAGTTGCACTAAAGCGGCACTCATGAGGTTGCACTGATAAGACAGCACTGATGGGTACTTAGGTGGCAATGATGACGCTGCACCGATTGGCACTGATGTGCTGCACTGAGGCTGCATTAATATGCTGCACTGATGGCCACTGAGGCGGCACTGATAAACTGCACTGATGAGGTTGCCGTTATGGGCACTGATAAGCTGCATTGATGGGAAATGATAAGGCTGCACGGATAGGCAGTGGACACCGCCCACTGCCCTACTGACACCATCCACTGCCAAATATCTGTAGGCCCTGCAAATTTTCATTTTTTTTTTTTGTCTTCTTTTCAGTGTGATGTGCATTATATGTGACATTGCATATCAGAGAGACCGGTATTGTAGTAATATTAACGTTCATTGAGACTTCCATACATTAGAGGGTTCAGCCATTATAGTGTTATTGATTAGTAAGTTAACGCTGTACTTTTTTGTTTTTTTTCTCATGCTGACATTTACTTGTGCCACATGCTGATGTAAAGCAGAGTGGCCCTACTTTTTCTGTGGTGTGGTTAGGGATGTTCTCACATACACCATACAAGCACTTATTGCAGGTAGAAAGATCTCAATTCTACAGCAGGTGGAGGAATATTTGTAATATTGAATTACCACAGAGTACAGGGTGTATAATATATATAGAAACAAAAAAATATTCAGCACAAACATAACCTTCAAAGACACAAAAGCAGCTATGCACTCAAGGAAAATTCAGAAAACCTTGCATAGAATAACAAAAAGTGCAGCACTAAAATGAAGTTTGATGATGGATATACATAAAATAATCAACTGATCTACAGCACATGATCATTTATTGAACAGAAGTCTGGAAAACGTCCATGAGTGAAAGATAATCATCTGTGAAGTGAGTATAAATGAAAAACACGCAGGTGCTCAGGTGTGACAGCTCCCATCCACCAAAAGGCTAGACTGGCATCTTGCCTTAACCACTTCCTTACTGGACACTCAAACCCCCCTCCTGCCCAGACCAATTTTAGGCTTTCAACGCTGTCGCATTTTGAATGACAATTGCGCGGTCGTGCGACGCTGTACCCAAACAAAATTTTTATCATTTTTTTCCCACAAATGGAGCTCTCTTTTGGTAGTATTTTATCACCTCTGCGGTTTTTATTTTTGCGCTATAAACAAAGAGCGATGATTTTGAAAAAAGAACAATATTTTTTACTTTTTTTGCTATAATAAATATCCAAAAAAAAAATATAAAAAAGAATTTTTGGTAAAAAAATAAAAATAAAAAATCGCAATCGGCGTATTTTGATTGGTTTGCGCAAAAGTAATTGCGTTTACAAACTATGGGAATAGATTTATGGCACTTTTACTATCTTTTTTTTTTACTAGTAATGGCAGCGATCTGCGATTTTTATCGGGACTGCGATATTGCAGTGGTCAGAAATGTAAATGTCCACTGATTACTGTGTAAATGTCATTGGCAGGGAAGGGGGTTAACATTTGGGGGCAGTGAAGGGGTTAACAGTGTTCCCTGGGTGTGATCTAGCTGTGGGGGGGGTGCGGCTGGTCGGGACATAACAGATCTAACTGATCCCAGTGACAGGGATCAGTAGGTCTGTCATGTCCCATTCACAGGACGGAGAACCGCCGTGTTTACATCGGCGGTTCCCCGTTCTGAGGCTGCTACAAGTGATCGGCGGGTCTCGGATGGACATCGAGTCCGCCTGACCCGCGGGCGCGCCCACGCAGTGTGCGGCGGCCGCGAGAGCGTGCCGCTGCAGGCTGCAAGTGCGCGCCGGGAGCGCGCACGAGGCAGGACATCCATAGACGTCCGCCGGGCATTTCAGAGCCGCGCTGTAGCCGTCTTTCAGCTATAGCGCGGTCCTGAACTGGTTAATGATCCGACCCCGATGGATCAACCAGCTGCTCAAACCCACATCAGAGGATATCCAACTTCTTGTCACAGGACGAACTCCACCATAAATTAAAAATAAAGAATCTAGTGCTCTCCCGTCTAATGGATTTATTAATCACAGTCAAAGTATAAGTAAAACACTCACAAAACGAGCACTTGAAGCCAAGTGAAATCGATCATAGACTGCTGTGTATGCAAACACACTCCTCCAAGATGGCCGCAGGTGATGTCAGACGTAACCCCTCCCCGATGTACGCGTTACATCCTAGCACAGAGCGTGGACTTCAACAATCCCCATTCCTACAGTGAAGCATGGTGGCGGCAGCATCATGCTGTAGGGATGTTTTTCAGCGGGAGGAATTGGAAGACTAGTCAGGCTCGAGGGAAAGATGAATGCAGTAATGTACAGAGACATTGTTGATGAAAAACCTGGTTCAGAGCGCTCTGGACCTCAGACTGGGACGAAGGTTCATCTTCCCAACAGGACAATGGCCCTAAGCACACAACCTAGACAACAAAGGCGTGGCTATGGGACAACTCAATGAATGTCCTTGAGTGGCCCAGCCAGAGGCTGGACTTGGACCCGATTTTGAAAATCTCTAGAGAGGTCTGAAAATGGCTGTGCACGACACTCCCCATCCAACCTGATGGAGCTTGAGAGGTCCTGCAAAGAAGACTGGGAGAAACTGCCCAAAAATAGGTGTGCCAAGCTTGTAGGCTGTAATTGGTGCCAAAGGTGCTTCAACAAAGTATTGATCAAAGGCTGTGAATACTTATGTGCATGTGATGTTTTTTTTTTTTTTCACTTTTAATAAACTTGCAAGGATATTAAAAAAAGGGATTTTATTATAACTTACCGTAAAATCCTTTTCTCCGAGTTCACTGACAGACGCAGCTCTTCTTGACTTTGTGGGGTTTTATGTTCGTCTTACCAGGAGTTAACTAGGCAGGGAAAGAGTTCAGCTGGCCCCTCCCCTGGGGGCCGTCCTCCTTTCCTACAATAAAACCCCCCCTCACAGAGGACTCTCCAGTTTGTACACAAGCCGTACCAAAAAAGAGCCCAGAGGGGTGGGTGCTGCGTCTGTCAGTGAACTCGGAGAAAAGGATTT
>BLSH010559916.1:649985-664486 GCA_018402905.1 Glandirana rugosa
TTCCCACCTTTCAGACGTAGGCCCACCGATGGCACCGCAGCCTGACCATTCACTCGCGGGACGGAGGGAGGGGTGTACCCCTCACTCTCCCGGGCTGCAGGCGTTTACGCTAAAAAAAAAAAGAGACGAGGACATCGACAGGCCCCATCGGTGGCCCACCCTTAGTCGGAGAGTAGAACGGGGGACGGGTCGCGACCTGGAGGCAAGTCGGAAGAGCAGGTCGTAGCGGTACGCCAGAAGCCGGCGGTAAAACGCCGCCTGACGGCGGTAACACGGCACTAGAGGGTGAGTACACCTCTCAGGCAACTTGCAGTACCGATTCTGGCCGCCCGAGCGCTAGAGGGAAAGCCCCATAGACTGAAAATGTCCGCGGCTACGGCAAAATGGCGGCGATCCGCGGCACAATGGCGGCAGTCCGCCGCAAAATGGCGGCCGAAGACCGCATGGCGATGCTGGACGAGAAGGCTGAACGGAGGTCCAGCGCTGGGCAGGGGGCAAGATGAGAGGCTGATTCCCACCCGGTGGCTACCCCGGACAGCTACAGGAGCAGAGAAAAAAAAAAATCGCATTTGCGGACGTCGGGCCCTCTCACTCCCCAGGTGGGGAGGGAGGCAGGGCGCTCACTTACCAGTCCGACGCCACGGTAGCCACCCGGATGCAGACTTTCCACCCTTGGCGGGGGGTCGCTGCAGGCCCAGGGTCACCCTGCCGAACGAA
The DNA here is from genome assembly GCA_018402905.1 of Glandirana rugosa. Lineage (NCBI taxonomy): Eukaryota > Metazoa > Chordata > Amphibia > Anura > Ranidae > Glandirana > Glandirana rugosa. Next base: position 650,703 of record BLSH010559916.1, read on the forward strand.
TCGGGAAGGGGACCAAAATGGGGGATCTCGCCCCGGGTCACCCGCACGGAACGGGTAAGGTGCGGCGGGTCCCTGTGTTGGGGCCGGCTTCGCATCATGTTGGCCAGGTCGGGGAAAGTACAGAGCACTAAGACCCTCGATGCCCCGACCGGCTTCTTGATAGCAGATCATTTTGATTGCAGAAAAAATAAAAAAAGAAAAGAAAAAATAAAAAATGGTCACAATAGGACCGCAGTTCCCATAGGGAAGCCAGGTCAACTCCTTGCAAACTAGGCATTGAAACTGGAGAGTCCTCTGTGAGGGGGGGTTTTAATGTAGGAAAGGAGGACGGCCCCCAGGGGAGGGGCCAGCTGAATTCTTTCCCTGCCTAGTTAACTCCTGGTAAGACGAACATAAAACCCCACAAAGTCAAGAAGAGCTGCGTCTGTCAGTGAACGTAGGAGAAAAAAGCAGTTGGGAGGACAACTCTACCCATAAATCACATGCTAGCCAAGGCAATAGCTTCAAGAGCTCAGAATTGAAGAATTACCTTATTACAGATTTAGTTTATTAGCACAATAATAGTAAATATCAGGCTTTAAAAAAGGTATAGCAAAAGCTTTTTTTGGCCATACTTCCCGTGTGTCACAATTACTTGTGCTTTCCTGTGACCCAGAAGCAGCCGACAGTGGGCTTAAAGCCTAATACACATGGGCCGAATGCTGGGTGACATCGACCGGTTCATTAAAAAAGGTCTGACATTTGGACCGTGTGTATAGCAGCCAGTTTGGTTAGACGAGCATGATGGAAAACCAGTGGTCAACCAGCTCCCCATCAGCGCTCTCAGCCAATGGCCGGACCAGAGTGTTCTGGCAGGAGGGGGGGTGCCATCCTTTCAGAACACAATAGATCATCAGGACAGATAGCTGTACTAACATCAGATTGTTAGAGCCGTCAGTGGTGTGTGCTAGGCTTAAATTTGCTGTCATCTGACATCACAGGGCTGCTGCAGGCTCTGAAGGATCCCGACCATTTTATTGGGATCCACCTAGCTGCTCGACTGACATCTGGCTCTAGCTCTCTGTGCTTATCTGAAAGCCAAAGTCAGCCGTTTCCATACCTACCTCACCCCAACCTGGGGGAGTGGGTGCAGAGAGCAAAGAGAAAGCAGTGACTGACCGTGATTGCTCAGTTCTTGGGCTTAGAGCCAGAAGAGGACAGCTGCAGTAATCAGACCAATGCTGCACATGGAGCAGTGTGTGTGTGTGTGTAAATTCTATAATCTCTCATTATAAACCTGACATATTACCTATTTTAGTGTATATGAGAGATACAATTAGACAATACACTGCACCTGTATATGGATTACAGGGTTTATAAAATTTTGCCTAATGCTTAACAAGGGGTTTGCCTCCACTTTCATATCGACTACTTTCATATACGGTTTATACATAGTATGCAGTATGTACTGACATACTTGCCTGTTGAAGTTTATTACTGGTTCATTTGTGAAACAATTTATTGTATCCTTTTTATACAATCTGTACCTATATTATTTCTTAACGTCGGTTGAACCTTTTTTTTTTTTTTGTTTTTTTTTCGAAAAACCCAGAAAATACAAAAAAGATTATACATAAACTTGACAAATACAATATTCACATTTTCTTTTTAATTGTACACTCATACAATATGCAAATGACACAAACCTTTTTTAGATGGTTAAAGGCAGAACCACTAAAGGGATCACATACATAAAGAGATTTGTCTTTTTCTTTTAAAGTGAGGGCATCATTTTCCTCAATCATCAGTAGATATTCATCTGACTGAAATGCCTTGATTTCCTGCAAAGTTAAGAAAAAAAAAAAAACCTAAATATGTGCATATACATAAACAGTTACCAAACATATATACATCAGAAAAGGAGAAGAGCAGGGTTGGATTGTTCAGATTATGTATTTCTGTAAGCAACCAAGTCATTGCACATTCTGCAGCTGCAAACGGTTAGGAACAATGTGGGTGACTTACTAAAATTGGAGAGTGCAAGGCTGGATCTAAAAAAAGGGTATCAATTGCTTTCTATTGTTCCTTTAATCCAGGAGGTGTTGGATTCATATATTTTTTTTTTCCAATATGATTTTATTAATGCCCGGGAGGGGCAACCAGAAAGCATATTACAGACAGAAGGCATTTATCACGTAATCATACATTGGCAGATATCATCTACATACATACAAGGTACTGTGTATTTTCCTGTTAATCATTCGTCTACTGCCACAACAACAATACATTAGCCTATATATCACCGTTAAACTGGTCACCCGTTCCGGAGCTTCTCTTTTTCAAACAATAAAGAAGGAAGAGAAAGGGATCCAATCCAATGCATTGGAAGATAAGAAGAAAAAGAGAGGGCGGTGGGAAACTAAGATAGAGAAAGGAAAGCTTGAGTTGGAAGAGGAGGAGGAGGAGGAGGGTGGGAGGGGGGGGAGGTTCCACGAGGCGGCTTCCGTGGGCATCCTGAGGGGCACGTTCACTAGTATTCCAGAGTATCCCAAAATCTAGGTATCTAGGGGGGCAACTCAGTAAGCAGGGATTTCCCTTCATCTGACAACACAAATGCGTTCCAGTATCCCCATGTCTTAGTGTACCGTTCCCGTTTGTGTTGGGACGTAAGAATTAAATCTTCCATTTTGTTTATATGTTCTACCTTAGGGAACCATCCGGAGATAGGAGGATTTGTTTTTTTCCAGTTAAGGGCGATACCCGCTTTGGCTGCATTTAGTAGGTGTCGTAAAATCGATTTACCATAGGTTCTAGGAGATATTGAGGAGACATGTAGGAGGAAAAACGCTGGATCTTTTGGGATCTGGTGTTCCGCCATTTTCTGTGCAATGGTATGGACCGTCGTCCAGTATGACTGGAGTCGAGGGCAAGCCCAAAATATATGTAGCAGAGTGCCTTTTTCCTCCTGGCATCTCCAACCTCTGTCTGTGGTGTTAGGGTAGCATGCGTGTAATCTAGTGGGAGTGTAATACCATCTAGTGAGAATTTTGAAATTCGCTTCTTGGATTTTCGTTGATAGGGAGGATTTCAATGTGAACCGGATTATATTTTGTGTTTGCGTTGTAGAGAAGGAACAATCTAGATCTCTTTCCCATTTAGACAGGCATGAAAGATGTGGCTGTTCTAGTGGGGTATTTAGCAGAGTATAGGATTTAGATAGAACCTGGGGTAAGTCATCAGTGCCCACTAAGTATTCCTCGAAGGTCGATAGTGGTCTGTTAAATTTACTAGGGGCCGGCAGGGAATGCAGGAAATGATGTAGGCGTAAGGCAGGCCAAAATGTCAATTGAAATAAGCCGTCTCTTGCCATTAAGGAGTTCAATGACACCCATTGGTCCCCCGAGATAAAGTCTATTGCCCTAGCTCTGCCAGTTTCCCTGAGATAGCCATAATCCCGGGACTCCAACCCCATGGAGAAGTGTGGATTTCCCAGGATAGGGTATAGAGGGGAGTCGGAGGTCGTGAAGGAAGTTCGCCCCATTTCCTTAGTTCCAAGTCGTAAAGTGGTGCCTATAGTGGGGTGTGTCTGTAGGTCCGCAGGTAGTGCCTCAAAATACCAGAGAGCGTTCTGCAATGGTATAGGTGTTTGTTTGTGTTCTAGTTGCACCCATAGTTTCCGGTCCCTGTGGCGTTTTCAATCGATCAGTCGGACTATGTGTGCAGCCAGGTAGTAATGTTTGAGATTCGGAACTGCCAGTCCCCCGTGTATCTTAGGTAGAGTCAGTTGGGATCAAGAGATACATGGTTTCTTGGATGCCCATATAAATCGGAAAAACATTGACTGCATCTTTTTAAGGTAAGTTGGCGGGATTTTAATTGGAAGAGCTTGAACTAGAAACAAGAACTTTGGCAGTATTACCATTTTCAGGAGATTACATCTCCCGAACCAAGAATGGAGTCCTTTCTGCCATTGTTCAAGCATTATGCGGGTTTTATTTGTTAACGGAGGGAATAATACTCAAATGTTCGGGATGAGATTGCAGGGATATAGGTACACAGGTATTTTAAAGCTGTGGAAGCCCATTTGAAAGGGAAATTATATTGTAGGCTATGCAGAACATTAGTCGGTAGGGCCACCCCCATTGCCTCTGATTTGTCAAAGTTAATTTTTAGATTTGCCAAATGTCTATATGTGGTAAATTCCTGCATAAGATACGGGAGGGACGTGATTGGGTTGGTTAGTGTGAACAAAAGGTCATCCGCATAAGCCGAAATCTTACAGTGACTGTCCCCTATGTTAAGGCCTTGAATGTCGGGATTACGCCTAATTCTACACAGGAATGGTTCCAACGAGAGAGCAAAGAGAAGGGGGGACAGCGGGCATCCTTGTCGCGTTCCATTTACTATAGGGAACGGTTCTGACAGTATTCCGTTAGCTTTGACCTGAGCTGTAGGATTTGAATAAATGCCCGCTATCCACCCCAACATCGTCTCCCCCACGCCAATGTGGCACAGTACTGAAAACATGAACCTCCAGTTCACCCGGTCAAACGCTTTCTCAGCGTCCGTGCTGAGAAAGACGCAGGGCGTTTTGGTTTTTGAGGCGATGTGTACCAGGTTAAGAACTTTGGTCGGATTATCTCTCGCCTCTCTCGTCGGAATAAAGCCCACCTGGTCTAAATGTATCAAAGAGTGTAGGTGCTGTACTATTCTGATTGCCACTATTTTCGTAAACAGTTTGAGGTCTATGTTTAAAAGTGAGATCGGTCTGTAGCTAACGTGTGGGATCCTTCTTTTCTATATGGATCACTGTTATGTGAACTTTCAATGATTCCCTGCGGAAGGGGTTGTCTGCTTTTATTGCATTAAACATTTTAAGCATATAGGGGCCTAGAGTAGGTAAAAGGGTCTGATAATACGGTAGGGTGAAACAGTCGGGTCCTGGGGCTTTACCTTTTCTGGTAGCTGCTACTGCTCCCTGCAATTCTTCTAAGGTAATAGGTCTGTCTAGTTCCAGTCGGGCATCCTCCGGCAAGGAGGGGAGGAGGGAGTTTGTAATGTAGTCATCAATATCTGTCTGGGAGGGAGCACAATTCGATAAATTGTATAGTTTGGAGTAAAAGTCTCTGAATCTGTTTCGGTAGAATGTTCTTAGAACCAGTTGAATCAATGATACAGGGGATATAGGAGGAGGATTTACGTTCCCGGACGAGATTAGCTAGAATTTTTCCACATTTGTCCCCCCATTCGTATCCTATCTTTTGGCAGGACTGCAAGGCCGCCTTGGCCCTATAGTGCAGCAGATCTGAAATTTGCTTACGAAGCAGCATGATTTCTGTATCTAGTGTAGGGGTCGAGGCGTGTTTGTGTCTTGCTTCCAATTGATGTAATTTGGCTAATAACGAGGCTAGTTGTTTGTTTAGTTCTTTTTTGATGTGGGACCCATTCTTAATAAGAACCCCTCTAATAACCGCCTTGTGGGCTTCCCATAAGAGTCTCGGGTCACAGCCTTCATTAGCATTAGTATTGAAATAGTGGCTCAATTCTGTCTGTACCTCTTTCAGCACTTCGGGTGTCTGGAGAAGGCTCTCGTTAAGCCGCCAGAAGCGGGTTCTAGAGTAGGAGGCGTCTGTAAGAACATATGTCATAGTGATCGCTGCGTGGTCCGACCACGTGATCTGGCCTATAGACGTATGTTGGACCGCATGTAATTGGCTATGAGGGATCAGAAAGTAATCTATTCTGGTATATGTTTTATGGGGGGGAGGAATAGAATGTGTAATCTCTTTCGCCCGCATGTTGTAGTCTCCACACGTCTACTAATTGTGACCCGTGTAGAGCTTTTGCGACATTTTTTTGAATCCTCGGGGCCAACGATGACCTACCAGTGGACGTGTCCGCTGAGGGGATCAGAGGAATATTGAAATCGCCTCCCAAAAGTAATTGGCCCTGCTGGAATTCCATAAGAGCCCGTAGTGTAGACTTAAGGAGTCTGGAGAAGGCTTGTCTTGAAGTGTGTCTTGAAGCGAATTTGGTGTATAGATAGTAGCTAACGTCACCTTATCTTCCCCTATTTTCCCTTTTAAGAAAATAAAGCGTCCCAGTGGGTCCCTGCGTATGTGTTCGCAGGCCCATGGTAGCTTGCCTGAAATCAGAATGGAGACCCCCTTGGATTTCGCCTCGGGGTTGGTAGCGTGATATACCTGTGGGTAAAACCGATTAGTGAGGATAGGAAGTTTGTCTTGTTTGAAATGGGTTTCCTGTATGAATGCCACATCTATTTTAAGCCTTCTAAGGTCTGTCAGGAGAATGCGTAGTTTCTCGGGGGTGTTTAGGCCCCTCGCGTTCAGGGACATCACTTTAATGCTGTCCATTACCGCCCCGCGTTACCTGTGGGAGGAGGGGAAAGAAAAGGGGGGATAGAAACTGGAAAGGAAGGGAAAAGTAGGAAGAACCAAGTGTGCAGCAGGTAGAGGAGAGAAAGAAGATGTGGTAAAGATCCACCTGAATGAGGAGATATTGTCCGGAGGCTGGGAAAACCAGGCCCGGGCAAGATGCCTCTTCTAAATGCAAGATTTAAACCAAAAAAAAAAAAAAAAAAAACTTGCTTTAGTGCCCGTATGTGCCAAAAAGAGGCCAATACGGCGCCAATCTATGTGGGTTGGTGGGCGGAGTAGGCACGCACAGCGACGAGCCCAGCCCTCCCCGCAACCCCGGCATGAGCGTTATTTCTAATCTGTATACTACAACCATCGACAATGATGAAGTAACACATTGTTGTATCAACTTGGGTCCCTCACCCATATTTACCATAACCTTCCCTTTGTCGGGGGGGCACGCCTCCAAACAATGGGGCACGCTTCACCCCCGGGCAAAGGGCACAACCCTCTTTCAGCGCACAGCTGACCAGTCACCACATCCGAGACCCAATGTGAGAGTGGCACTCTTCCCTAAATTTTGCTTGTGCGCTCAATTGTACCCACCCAAACAAAGCAAAAACATTTAGTTCAACCTGTGACATAGTCGTCAACGAAATTGTACAAAGACATTATCTAAGGATATTTTACCCCCTCTCATCATTTTCTATCTGGTTGTTAGGACCTTGAAGAAAGACATGGAGTTAATCACCATACATAACATCTAAACATAGTTAGTCCTGAGGTCAGTACCATGTTTAGGCATCTGGCACTGGTTCTGCAATTGTGCCCCTGAAAGGAAAAGAGGGTTAGGTCCCTGGAAGGTATAACCGGTATTTAAAATATCCTATGCTCTCAAATCACCACCTGACCAGCTTGACCTGTTCCCAAAAGGAGGCTCCTGGTATAAGTGGAGCAGAAATGCCACGGTGGAATGGTACCCCCTTCCGTATCCTCCTCATGCAGTGGGTGTACAGTGCGCATAGTGTATCATTTGTTCCACAGGAGCAAACCCCTTGTGTTCTGATATTGCATTGTTCCAATATGAGAGGTATCCATGTGTAAGGTCTGCCTCTAGGATCTAGTCTCTGGCAGTCTCTTAGTAGAAAAGTGTGGGCACAGTTGCTCTTATACTTTCAGGCACCCTTGTCCCGCTTGGTAACCCAGTGTCTTTTCGCTAGTATGGCTATTAGTGGTTATCCTCATCAAGGCACTATGGCATACATTCAAGAGGTATCCTAAAGTACTGCGATTACCGGGGAGTCCCCCTCCATGTCATTCCGTCCATGCAGTACCATGAAGGATGGCAGATGATATATACATTCGTTTGTGTCTCCAGGCAATCTAGTAAGCAATGGGGATACCTGTGTCTATATGTTGAGGGACAAAGTAGAAAAGTAGTCTCATACCTGTTTATCACCTCAGTCCTCCCTGAGTTGCTCTAGCGACTGTCTCCTGACGCGCCTGCGAGATCTCTGAGGTCTGGGTAGTGCATCATTACCTGGTGCCGGGCCCTGTCTGCCCGAGATATTTGGGAGGAAATCCAGCCAGTTTGGGACAGATATCGGTGCTGTGTTCATGAAGGCAAAGAGATCCGGTAGGTCATCAGGGGTGTGGAGGGTGAAGGATTCTCGGCCACTGCGAAAATTCACCGCCAGGGGATACCTCCACCGGTATGTAATATTCAATTCCCTGGCCAGCCCCAGCAATTGCTCTGCGTTGCAGGGTCGCTTTGGAGAGGTCCGGGAGGATCTTGATCGAAAGCCTGTTCTCCCGCTTCCCATGCTCTGCGAAGAATGGTTTCCTTATGGGCGTAGCGGTGGATCCTGCAGATGACGTCCCTTGGCCTAGCAGGATCTGTGGGCCAGACCCGGAGGGAGGGGGTCTTCACTCAGCCGGCGAAAGATCTCTGTGGCCGTGGTAGCCAGGTCTTCCGGGCCCGTCGCCTCCGGGATTCCCCGCAGCCGAAGGTTATTACGACGACTGCGGTCTTCAGCCTCCTCAAGGCGGAGCTATAGCTGGATGGCGTGGGACGTTTGTTGCTTTTGAGTAGCCTCCATGTCCGTCAGCCGGCGCTCCATATTGGCCAGCGATGTTTCCCCTGTGGAGAGCCTGTCGGATAGGTTAGTGATGTCCGTTTTGACTCTTTGTAGCTCTTTGCGATGCGCTGCCTCTACCCTGCCTATGAGCCCCTCGATATCGGCTTTTGTGGGCAACGCTCTCAGCAGGGCCTTCAGTTCTTCATCCGCTCGCGGACCCTGCGTAACGATCGGCGAGTCTCCGTCAACCGATCGGAGGTCAGGGGGGAAGTCCATAAAGGCATCTGAGCTAGTGGAGGCTACTGGAGACATCGGTACCGACGGCTGCTCCTGATAGTTTTCGCGCGTCGGCGCCATCTTGGATTTGCTTGTAGCGGCCTCCCTAGTATCTTTTTCGCTTTAGTAAAGAATTTCTTCAGTTCTCCGCTCTGTCTGGGTTGGGCCGTGCTCCTTGGTGTGTGCTTCGTCTTCTTCTTTTTGGCTGATGACATTTCTCACGAGTTGTCGAGGTATAATGCCGGGAATGCCGGGGAGACGGCCGGGAGCTCAGGAGAGACACGTCTCTATCCGGCCATGTCCAGACCACGCCCCTTGGATTCATATATTGACCCCTCCGGTCAGTACATATTTCTAAAATTAAAATACTTGCAAACAATTTTTACAGTGACTGTTTAACTCTCCCAACCTGGAGCAATTATGGTTCCTTTCATCTGTGGCAGCTCGGTTGGAATATTTCAGTCCTACAAAACTTAAGTACGGGAGGTGAAATCAACGTGTCGTGATCCCAAAAGTGGATTTCTTCTACGAGTAAGTCATCCCTCACTCCATCTACACTAACCAAGATACGTTCCTTTCTCACACTATTGAACCTAGTAGATGTATGGCAAATGCTACACCCTACAGAAAGGGACTATGCTTTTTTCTCTGCAGCACACACCTCATATAGCAGGATCGACTACATACTCGTTTCCCAATCACTTTTGGACTCAGACCCGACGTCTTCGATTGGTTTACGGATATGGTCTGACCACACACCGGTACACTTATTGCTAGGTTGCTTGCCCAGAACCTCTAGAGATTGGACATGGCGTCTGAACGATAACCTTGTGTCCAATGTGACATGCTCAAGTGCAATTTCTCAGGCTATTCAAGAAGGGGGGTTTATTTACTAAAGGCAAATCCACTGTGCACTACAAGTGCACCGAAATTGCACCTGGAGGTGCAGTCCCTGTAGATCTGAGGGGGACATGCAAGGAGAATGAAAAACAAACATTTTTGAATGCACATGATTGGATGATCGAAATCAGCAGAGCTTTCCCTCAGATCTACATGACTGCACTTCCAAGGGCACTTGTAGTGCAGAGTGGATTTGCCTTTGTCAAAAATCACATAGATGACCAAACTCACCCCATGACACAATGGGAAGCGTTAAAATGCGTTCTCAGCGGAGTGGACATAAAACATGGCTCCACATTAAAACGAGAACGTACAGTAGGTATCAAAATGCCTGCTTTCCCTTGTTTCATCTTTAGAAGCTACCCATAAACGCACGTTGGAACCCACGGGGTTAGAGCGCCTATGAACTGCACGTCGCGACCTCCTCCGTTTGTTTGCGGACCGGTCTCTTATAGCCAGAGACAAGATGAGACATGTACATTATTCGCAAGCAAACAAATGTGGTAGACAATTTATCAAGGGTGATAGACCCGAGACAGGCCAGACAATCTATTCAATTATTCAGTACACCCCCCAATCGCAAAATGCATAAGAACTCAGAGATAGCTTTCGAGTTTAGCCATTTTCATTCAACTATATAATTTGTCCTCTCTCCCCAAGTTCCATCCTTGGTCCTAACCAAGAAGGATTAGACCTACTTATTTATATTCAGGAAACAGCCTTTGCCTACCATCCAGAACACGAAGCAGAGGCTCCAGAAATTTCCATTAAAAATGGTGGAATTCTTACAGGTCATCAAGGGCCTTAAAAATGGGAACAGTCCTGGCCCAGACGGGTTCTCTCCCCATTTTTATAAGACATTTGCTCCTTCGATAGCTCCGATCATGGCATAAGCCTTATAAACAAACTCCATCCTCTCTCGACGTCGACGCTACAGGCACAGATCGCAGTTATACCCAAACCAGGGACAGACCATGGCAGTTGTGGACATTTTTGACCCATATCTCTATTGAATGTGGACCTGAAGTTATATTCTAAAATACTTGCAAATCGCAAAGCTCCCTTATTACCTGCCATAATCCATGGAGATCAAGTCGGCTTTGTCCCAGGTTGCGAGGCGGGAGTTAATACGACCATGACCCTACATCTTGTCTCTTATGCCCCATAAACATCGTATCTCCACCTGCCTCTCGGCTTGGGATGTCGAAAAGGCATTTGATAGAGCTGACTAGTCATTTCTTTGATTATCATTACAACAGATTGTCATTGGTCCTACCTTGTTTGCTAAAAGAATGTCATTGTATTCCTCCCCTTCAGCAGTGGTCCTGGCCAATGGGATGAAGTCTGACGCCTTCTCCATAGCTAATGGCACTAGACAGGGATGCCCCCTAACCCCCTTGCCGTTTCCTATAGTGATTGAACATTTGGCACAAGCGATTTGGCAAAACCCTTCCATACATGGGATCAAAACACCCTCTGCTCACTATAAACTATCCTTATATGCAGATGATTTGTTGCTTTACGTTACTCAACCCCACATTAGCATTCTTTCCTTTTTACAGGAACTTCACAGATTTGGCTCCATTAGCAACTTTAAATTGAATATCGCTAAAACCGAAGCCTTAAACAACACTCTTCAACGTAATTTCCCTTTTCATTGAGATCCCACACCACTTACACAATTTTTACTCCCTCAATTATAGTCCCCTATTGACAAAGATTAGACGATCGTTACAATCCTGGCACAACTTAAAAATTCCCAAGTTTGGACGTATAAATATCTTAAAGATGGACATAAGATGGACTAAGTTGCTATACCTTTTTCAAGCAATACCTATTGCTCTCCCGGTTGCGTTTTTTTCTAACGGCAGCACCACCCTTCCCGGTTGAAACTTCTATGTGCTCACAAATCAGTTGCAGGCACAGAACTACCTGATTTGGAAGGGTACCATGCCTCAGCTCCAAATCCACGAATGGTTCCCGCGTCCCTTTACAAAATCCTCCACAGCAATTGAATAGGATGTGTCCTCGGTTGACTTGAGAGCTCTCCTGTGGGGACACGCCGCTTCTTATTGATCCATGGCATCACCATCACAACGGACCCAAGCGGTGCTACGCGTTTGGTACTGATGACGAGAGCCCTTTTCTTTGACCACGGAACCCAGCCCTCTAAATCCCCTCTTTGATAACCCAGTGTTACCGGATGGTAATCAGGCTTCCACCTATGTCTCTTATGAAAAGTTCTCTTGGCCTACTGCCCGTAAGTTTGTACAGCCTACTTCTGGCCTCTTTCAGCCGAGTGTGACTTCTCCAATAGCTCTCATTGACTGGCTTACCACACTGAGTCTGACCAAATACTGTAGCACTCTACAGGCGTCAGGACAAACACAGACCCTTGACAGCTTTTAAGGGACAGTGTATCCTTCAGAGGGTCCCTCACCATACATTATCCAAATTTACAAGGAGATCATGTCTCACACACAATACTCTTCCTATGTAAACAAAAGCGTGAGCAAGGGAACTGGAGATGGAGCTATTCCCTGAGGAAAGGCATACCGCTTTCATGTTCACACCTAAATCCTCAATCTCATGTTATACCCAGGAGAAAAACATTAAAATATTATCCAGAGTCGAATATTTCCTAACTCTTCAGATCTATGCTGGCGCTGCCACAAGATGAGAGGTACTTACTTGGATGCATGTGGGGAATGCTACAGTATACATCCATTTTGCAAACGAATATTTCAAATATATGATGGCATCTGTGACTATTCTCTTTCCCCCTCGCCTAAGATCGAAGTCCTGTCTATCCTCCAAGGGTCTATTAGGTCTCAAAAATGTAATCTCCTCCATTTTTTCCTATCAGCTGTCAGGCAGCTTATTCCCCCCGATTATGGAAGACCACTGTACCCCCCATTACTGCTTGGGTCGACCTTATGAATGATTTTATGCTAATGGAGAAGCAAGCCAAAGAAACTGACAACAGGGAAAAGCACAATAAGCTGTGGTATACATGGATGCATTATTCCACTTCTGATAAGTTTGGTAGACCATTTACAACTTGATAATGTTTGTTTCACAGGTTTCTCAGGTCATTTCTTGCCTCCAACCAGACTTTTTTGCTGAAAATATAGGTTATGATTCACACTGAACTGACTTGACATCGGTTTTATTTGTATATGGCTAATCTACCATCTCTTCTCATTCTTTTCTTACTTCTTCCTCATATCTTATTGTTTTGAAGATTTTTTTTTTTCACTTATTACCTCCTCTCCGTTTTTTCATTTCTGTACCCCAAATTGTTTTGCATTACTTTGGTCATTTTACGAAAATAAAATATATATATATTCAACCTAAAATTGGAGAATGCAAAATCTGGTGCAGCTCTGCATAGAAACCAATCAGCTGTCAGGTTTCCTTTGTCAAAACGTAATTAAGCAAGCCAAAGTTAGAAGTTGATTGGCTACCATGTACAGCTGCACCAGATTTTGTCCAACTTCCAAGTTATAGAATTCCCTGTTAACTTGTCTCAAGTATATTTATCAAAGAATCGGTATCAATGTAAATGAATCCTATGTCAAAATACTTAGTTTTTGAGTGCTCATCTATCCCCATTCATGGCTCATTTGTGCCTCATTCAGGTTCATCCATACCACATCAGTTGTCATCCGTGACACTACAGTGCCCATCTGTGCCACTACACTGCCTATCCGTGCCACCACAGTGCCTGACAATAGTGTAAAAGGTAGTCAAATTAGATTTGAAATGTATTCCCCTAGAACACGTGACGGTGCTCCCTGCATGTTGGGCCTCTGTATGTGGTCAGGCTGTGTAAAAGTGACACACATGTTGTATTGCCATACTCGGGAAGAGTAGCAGAATATTTTGTGAGGTGTCATTTTTGCTATGTACATGCTGTGTGTTAGAATTATTGTATAAATGGACAACTTTGTGTAAAAAAAAAAAAAAAGTTTTCATTTTCTTTCCACATTTTCCAAAAACTTGTGGAAAAAATGACATGTTCAAAAAACTCATTATGCCTAGAATATACGTTGGGGTGTTTACTTTCCAAAATGGGGTCATTTTTTGGGCGTTTCCATTCCTCAAAAGTGCAAGAGGTAGTCAAGAAATGATGTGTAATTTATGCTCCTAGATCACCTGATGGTGCTCCCTG
>BLSH010559916.1:677638-696463 GCA_018402905.1 Glandirana rugosa
TTATACTCCTTCTTATATTTAGCCGGTTTTTGACACTTTTTTTTACAAAAAAATATATAAAAAAAACCTAAACATAAAATCCTTTTTCATTCTTTAAACCCAAAAAAACGTTTTAACAGCGAGAAGAAAACAAATATCGCCGCTAGTCTTTACTGCGTCGCCACTAGTTTATGGTGGTTTTCTTTCGAGATAAACACCCTTTTTTTCCTGCGTTTAAAGCAAACCCATGTTGCAGCGTGCTGGGGCGTTAACAGTCAATTTCGCTGCGTCGCGGCTTAGCGTTTTTCCCGAGGCTTTTTTTCACAGTTTTTGGCCGATTTATATTCTTCCTCATATTTGCGATAAAAAAAACGCAATCGGCGTTTATTGATTGGTTTGCGCAAAAGTGGTCGCGTTTACGGATGAGGAGAATTCATTTTTGGGGTTTTTAATTTTTTTAAATTTTTTACTAAAAATGGCGGTGATCTGCGATTTTTTGCGGTACTGCGATATTTCAGCGGACATGTCGGACCATTTTGACACTTTTTTGGGACCATTGGCATTTATACTGCGATCAGTGCTATAAAAATGCACTGATTACTGTGTAAATGCCATTGGCAGTGAAGGGGTTAACCTGCAGGGGGCGCGCTAAGGGTTAACTATGTTCCCTGGGCGTGTTCTAACTGTATGGGGGACTGCCTATCTGGGGAAGGGAAGTGGTCACAGCCTTCACGTAAAGGAAGGCTGTGATCACAGCCCTTCCCCCTCACACAGAGCGGAGGTCCGTGTTTACATACACGGACCTCCGATCACTCGCTCCGGGGGGGGCATCGCGGGTAGCCGGCGGCAATCGAAGCCGCCGCACCCGCTCCCTGGCCCCCCCTGGACACAGTGAGTGCGCGGGCGCGCCTCCGGCGGCGCGCGCGCGCTCACTAAACACGTTCCCGCAGCCGCCGTCGTATGACGGCGATTTGCGGGAACGAGCCACTTTGCCGCCGTCAGATGCCGATCGGCGGTCGGCAAGTGGTTAAAGAGACGCAGTGCTGTATCGCAAAAAATGGCCTGGTCATTAAGGGGGCAAATCCTTCCGGGGCTGAAGTGGTTAACCCAGGCCTCGACAAACCCCGGGCGCCAGGTCGCCATGGCGGCCAGAAATCGCGTCCTGGAGAATGACAGCCGTTCCTTCTCTCCCCATGTTAAGGCTCCATGCACACTGTATCTCAAAAACTACCATTTTTGGTCGTTTTGGCGTTTTTTTTAACAGCCCAAAAACGCCACTTTATTTTATCCTATGTGTCCATGCACACATGGTCGTTTATTGTCTTTTATCAGCAGTGGCATTTTTGGGCTGTTATCTGAACGCCCTGAATTGGCGTTCAAAAGTCGTTCTCCTGAACACAAAAAACGCCAGACGCCGGTAAACGCCGGTATATCGGCGTCTGGCGTTTTTTGCAGTCAATGGAAGCCAATGAAGTAAAAAAAAAAAAAAATAAATAAAAAAATAAAAAAACGCAGACGCTGAAAAACGCCGCTAAACGCTGCTTACAAAACACTGCAAATAGAACGTTTTGTGAGCAGCATCTAAAACAGCGTGTCAGATTCAGGAATATTTGTTCATAGTTAAGGAAGAACAAACAATGTAGCATTCTTTTAAAGCAATTATCTCCGGGCTATCAGGAAAGTTTAACCATTTAAAGACTAAACCCTCTCACATTAGTGGCTTACAATTAAATATCCAGTGTTTTCTGCTAGAAAATTACTTAGAACCCCCAAACATTATATATATTTTTTTAGCAGAGACCCTGGAGAATAAAATGGCGGTCGTTGCAATATTTTATGTCACATGGTATTTGCGCAGCGGTCTTTCAAGCGCAATTTTTTTGAAAAAATACACTTTAATGAATAAAAAAAAAACTAAACAGTAAAGTTAGCCCATTTTTTTATTTTTTTTTTGTATAATATGAAAGATGATGTTACACCGCGAGAATCGTGACCTTTATTCTAAGCAACAAAATTGTGATAAAGCCCTGAGTACCATCAACAATTACCACTCTATGTGCAGCTGGGCTCCAGTATTTCATGGTGACCGGAAACCCACCAGAGCAATGTAAAGTCACTGTGGGGGACACACATGTAGGCAGGAAGTGGCTGCAAAGAGGCAGCAGAAGATCAGCAGCGCTGGAATACTTTTCACTTTTTTTTGTATTTTATTTACAATGTCACTAAGGCTTTGTTTAGATGTGCAAGTTGGGATGTAAAAATGTGCAGTAGAGAGATGTTTTTGCCACCCACCATTGGCCTCCATAAGCTCCATTAGGCAGGAGATGAGGGCGTTTTACATGCCGCAGTCACGATGCATTCGGCATAATAAGGAGTTTCCCCCATAACAGATTTTTTAGTGTCACTCTTTCTGGCCAGCCTATAACCCTGATGTAACGGTGGAGTTATTGACTGGCTGCTCTGCTGTGAGCAAGTTAGGGTTAGGGGGGCGCAAATTACTTGTCTTACCCCTGGCGCTGACATCCAAACACTACGCTATAAAAAATTGGCTCCTAACTTTTTTAGCTGGCTCCTAGATTCAAGGCAAATTTGTCAAGCCCCGGGTTAACCCTTTATTTACTCTAATCAGCCTTAAAAAGTGTTACTAAACCCAGTAAAATCAGTGTGTAAAATGTTATTTATTTCAGGTACTTCTATAGCAGTAAATGCAGTAAAGCATGCTTGTTATACTCACTGTGGAACATCTATTACCCTGAAATGTAAAAGCATAATGGGCTAGTATGTATCACATATTAGCCCATTATGTGCCACTTGCCTGCATTGGAAGCCCGCAATGTCCTGTGATGTCCCTGCTCCAGGACACGTCCATCTTCTGCCCCTCTTCCTTTCGGGGCCGCGATCTCCGGCTCTTCAACTGGCCGGAGTCGCGTGACATCACACTCGCGCGGGAGCCGCCTGTCATGGCACAATCTCAGTGAAGGAAGGGCACGGAGGGCGTTTCTTCACTGCACATGTGCCCGATGACGTGGGCACATGCAAGTACACTGCATATCTCCTAAACCATGCAGGTTTGGGAGATAAGCAGGGAACCTACAGGTAAGACTTATTATAGGCTTACCTGTAGGTTAAAGTGGTTGTCATGGGTTGACAACCACTTTAATTCTCTGCATAGTGTAAAAAGGCTGTTTGATCCTGTCTTCACTGATCCTCCCCTTCCACTGTTCCCAATCCATCTCCTGATAACCCAGAATCACTCTGCACATGCTCAGTTTGGTGTGTATTGCTAGAGAGTTTTTTTTTTTCTTGGGAGTGCGCATGTGATCAGCACAGGGCCGACCAGCACTGTCCAGACTGAGGGTCAGGGGTCCTGGATACTGATAGGACAGCTCAGTGCAGTATGAAAACTCCTCCTACAAGCCTTACCAGGAACTGATGGTCACAAGGCTGCTTTATACTGCTGATGAGAAAAGATATTTGGCAGCTTATATTTACTAAAATAATTGCATTTCCATGTCCTGTGTGAGACCAGATATAGTAAATGCAGGGTCCTGGGTTTAGTAACACTAACTCCTTCTTCCCCTCCATTTAATTATTACTTTCCTGCAGATTTTTTTGTACACTTCTATTTTACAAACTAATAATAATTTAAAAAAAAAAAATGTGTTTGCTTTGTTCGTTAATATTTTTACACCTTTAAAAAAGAGAATTTTTTTTTTTTTTTTTTTTAAGATTTATACTTAGGTGGATGCAGCATGAGTCTGATGCTACACATGTCCCCGGCGCCTCTACACTGAAAACCGAGCTTAGTTTTCAGAGCTCTGTGAGCAGAGAGCTCCAGACTGTCAGTCACAGCTCTATGCTCTGCCCCCTCCTCTCACTGGAGCTCTGAGCTATGGAGGGGCAGAACGGCCGTCTCAGGCTCCTAGCGGCTCGATGAGAGCCTGAGATGGGTATCAGTCCAGGCACCTGGCGGATCCAGACTTTGTCGCGATGACGCGTGCCTGGACTGAAATCAGTGACGTCAGCAGAGAGCAGACTTCAGCCCGCTCTCTGCTGAAAACAGGGCACAGGAGTGCAAAATTAAGTGCACTCCTGTGATCCATAGAAGTACAGCCAAAACGAGCTTTTGATATACTTCTCCTTTAACATATATGTACACACTTCACATAAAAAAAAAAAAGCACAAAATGTAAAAAAAATAAATGTATTTCATTTAAATGAAATAACTTTTTAATGCTTTGTACTAGAGCTGCACGATTAATCGTAAAAAATAAATTAAAATCGATCTTGATTCAAAGCGATGCAGTGCCGAATCGCAAAAAGTGCTCTGGTCCTAAAGGTGGAAGTCCTTTCGGGACTGAAGTAGTTAAAGCAGAGCTCGACAATCTCCGGGCACCAAGTCACCATGGCAACCAGAAATCGTGTCCTGCCGAGCAGCACCGATCCTTCTCTCCCCTCACTGTTTAACCGCATCTCCGACTCAGTGAAGAGCAGTTCTCTGCCTGAGGCTAGCTGACAGCTATTAAAAACCACTTCAGCCCCAGAAGGATTTCCCAGGTTAGCACTTTTTGCGATTCGGCACTGCGTTGCTTTAACGGACAATTGCGCGGTCGTGCGACGTTGTACCCAAACGAAATTTGCATCCTTTTTTCCCACAAATATTTCTCTTGGTGGTATTTGATCACCTCTGCGTCATTTCTGATCGCCGCTATAAACAAAAAAAGATCGACAATTTTGCAAAAAAAAAAAAAACAATATTTCCTACTTTTTGCTAAAATACAAATTCAGAAATATATATAAAAAACATTTTTTTCATCGGTTTTGGCCGATTCATATACTACCTCATATTTTTGGTAAAAAAAAAAAAAAAAAAAAACACGCAATCGGCATTTATTGATTGGTTTGCGCAAAAGTTGCCGTGTTTACGGATGATGAGAATTAATTTCTGGGGTTTTTATTTTTTTTTTTTTATTTTTTACTAGTAATTGCGGCGATCTGCGCTTTTTAGCAGTAGTGCGATATTGCAGCTGACATTGACACTTTAGGGACCAATGACATTTATTCAGCGATCAGAAATTTAAATGTCCACTGATTACTGTATAAATGTCATTGGCAGTGAAGGGGTTAACCTGCAGGGGGGATCTAGGGGTTAACTGTGTTCCCTAGGCGTGTTCTAATTGTGAGGGGGCTGGGCTAACATGGGCATAAGAGATCCAACTGATCCCAGTGACAGTGTCAGTAGATCTTTTAAATGCCCACTGACAGAGCGGGGAACCACCAATGTTTACATCGCTAGTTCCCCATTCTTTTGCTGTGGCCGCTCATCTTGGCTCGCCAACTGACATCGGGTCCGCCCGAGCCACGGGCACACTCCTCCGGAGTACGGCGGGCGCGCGCGCCCCCCTAGCAGCCACTCCGCAAATCGTCGTTTATCTACGGCGATTCGCGGAACACGTCCACACTGCCGCAGTAAATATACTGCGCGCGGTATGGAACCGGTTAAAGACTAAGGCCCCTTTCACACTTGTGCGACCCGATTTTACAACGCAATTTTTTGCCGCAATTTTAAACGCGCTTTACAGAGATTTTGGATCAGTACAACTTTGGTCCGACTTGGTTGCAAGTTTGGCTCAATGAAAACATATTACAAAGTCTTACTGAAGTAGTACAGAAATTGCATCTATATTATTCAGGTGCGATTTGAGGGTTTAAACATTGAAGTCTATGGACCTCAAGTTGCATCAAAGTTGGGCCAAAAAGTAATGCAGGGACTACTTTGAAGTCGGTACGACAGATATGAATGATACTCATTGGAAATAATGGGGAACGACTTGTCATGGGACTCTGCAGTCCCAAATTGCAGGACAACTCGCTCAAAGTGTGAAAGGAGTCTAAATTGTTTTTGACATTTGTGGCTTACAAGTAAAAATCCAGTATTTTTTGCTAGAAAAATTACTTAAAACCCCAATTATTATATATTTTTTGTTAGCAGAGACCCTAGAGAATAAAATAGTGGTTGTTGTAATATTTTATGTCACACGATATTTGCACAGCAGTCTTTCAAATGCAATTTGTTAGGAAAAAAATACACTTTAATGAATTAAAAAAAAAAAATAAAACAGTAAAGTAAGCCCATTTTTTTTTTTTGTATAATGTGAAAGATGATGTTATACCGCGAGAATCATGAGAGAATCGTGATCTTTATTCTAAGAAACAAAAAATTGTGATTCTCCTTTTAGCCAGAACCCTGCAGCTCTGCTGTGAGATGGAGAAAGGGAGATGAGGCAGCTGGATATGCTTTAGAAGAGTCTATGTCCTCTGATAAAGCCCTGTGTACCATCAAGAACTACCACTCTTTATGTGCAGCTGGGCTCCAGTATTTCATGGTGACCGGAAACCCACCAGAGCAATGAAAACTCACTGTGGGTGACGCACATGTAGGCAGGGAGTGGCTGCAAAGAGGCAGCAGAAGATTAGCAGCACTGGAATACTTCTTTAACCTTTTTTTTTGCATTTTATTTAAAGTGTCCTAAGGCTTTATTTAGATGTGCAGTTGGGTGGTAAAAATGTGCAGTAGAGACATGTTTTTGCCACCCACTAACAGTCACCCTTAAGCTCCATTAGGCAGCAGATGAGGGTGTGTTTTATATGTCGCAGTCACGATGCATTAGGCATAATAAGGAGTTTCCCCCCATAACAGGTTTTTAGTGTCACTCTTTCTGGCCAGCCTAAACTTATTGACTGGCTGCTCTGCTGTGAGTAAGTTAGGGTGGCGCAAATTACTAGCCTTACCCCGGGCGCTGACAACCCACTCTACAAAAAAAAAAAAATACAAAAAAAAAAAAATACAAAAAAAAAAAACTGACTCCTAGATTCAAAGCAAAATTTGTCAAGCTCTGGGTTAAAGTGGATATAAACCCAATTCATGAAATTTGAGCTGGGCACATATCTGCAATGTTTTCTTATCTCTCTTCAAATCACTAAGTCCCATGGCTTTCTCCTGCTCAGTTCTTCTTTTGTCAGCATTATCATTTCTGACAAGTTCTCTGTCAACGGAGATAAAACCAGGCTGAATTTTGTGTCGGAGGTTTCTATAAATAGATTAGCTAAACCAGGGCTTGACAAATTTGTTTTGAATCTAGGAGCCAGCTAAAAAAGTTAGGAGCCAGTTTTTTATAGCGTAGTGTTGGGTTGCCAGCGCCCAGGGTAAGACAAGTAATTTGCGCCCCTAACCCCAACTTACTCACAGCAGAGAAGCCAGTCAATAACTCCAACGTAACACCATTACATCAGGGTTATAATACAAAAGAACACACAGCGCTAACCCAAACGCAACAATAGCAGCAGCTCAAAATACTTGGTCCCAGTATAAAAGTCTATAATAAATAAGGAGCTGCGCTAAAGGAAGAAAGAATCAATATATAAAATGTCTCTAAGCGTGGTCTTTGATCCGAAAGAATAATGTTGATACTGTTGGCAGGATAAGTCTTAAATCCTAAGTATCTAAACTAGAGGTTTACCCCATGGAGAATGGTTAAACGCCTGTAATCAATTCCTGGATGTCTCTCTGGTCCCAGGTTGTCAGTAAAGTGCGTCCCCCTCACCGACACTCAAACCCAGCGTATCTGTAGCAGTGATATGGGTCCCTCTGCTGTTCGGGATACCAGATCGCCCAATCCTCATGAATGCTAACTCTCAGATGGATGCAATCAAATGGGTTCAGAGTGACATGGAACAGAGGAAAGCCAACATCGTGCAGTACCGTTTTGAAAGTTTAATGAAACAAATAAAAAGCTACTCACATAGCATAAAGTCAATGTGCGCACAAGGATAAAAACTTAGCCGGCTGTAGGAGAGGTGACGTCAGCGCGCCCGTTCCGACGTACGTTTCATCCAAAAGGACGTCGTCTCAGGGATGGACGCGCCGTCACCTCTGAGTCCAGATATAGGTGCCCTCCCCTCTCCAGATCGTGGGCGGAAGTGCTCAATCCGCCATCTTTGTGTATGGCGTAAATTAACTTCTCATACTGACTATCCCAGAAATATTAGAGGGGGCAAAAAAAAGGGTTATAAGTGAACATGCCCAACCTAGGCATCACTCTCATATATGTAGGACTGCTTCATTTGTGGACCGGATACCCGGGATCGTGTACCAGTCACAGAATGTGGCCGGGGTGTTCATCCAAAAACACCCCAACTCCATTCTCAAATATCGCCAGTAGATGGCTCCCTCCTATATGGGAATGAATCCCCTATACACCTTGGCCATTAATTACTTATCTCCGCCCACAACTGAATTGGGCAATGGCCCTAAAAAATGCAAATTAAATCACAATAAAAATACTTCATAAAATTTGAAAACATAAAAATCACAATCTCTAAGCAGAGTACACATAGGAATCATCTATACCAAATCCCATTAATATCCCAATATACTCTGTGTACTTTGGGAAAAATAATAATATTAACAAACACAAAATGAGGAGGCAGATGTTACCCTAACTCCAACTCTCCATACGGTAAACTGACACACAGTTCTAGGTCCCCAACGACTATTTTTCCCATAGAAATTTCTATGGGTAAAGGACCGCGTTGGATTACTCAAAATGACACACACCACCAAAAGAAGTTAAGAATTATCTATAAAGGCATTGACATTGGTCTCAATATTAAGGCCATAGGGGATGTAGCTCTTTAGTCTGTGCACCCACTCCATCTCCATCTTGGAGATGCTCCTAACTAGAGAGGAACCCCGCCAATGTGCCTCATATTTGTCTATGCCAATGTAGATGGTGTTCCTTGGGTTTCTCTCATGGGCCTCTCTATAATGGTAGGACAAAGAATGGTTCTTATATCCCCTGGTGATATTACTAATGTGCTCACTAAGTCGCACATATAAGGGGAGTTTAGTCCTCCCGACGTACTGTAATCCACAGGGACATTGGATCATATACACTACCCCCTTGGTCCCTTTCATTACCACCTATTCGTGCCAGGCCAATCGGGTCAAGCAGGTGATCCGTAAGCACTGGCACATTTTGATGAATGACAGGGTCCTTAGAGAGAAACTACCCGAAAATCCATCTGTCGTTTTTAGGGGAGCCCCTGCTTTAAGAAATACGCTTGCCCCCAATGTGCTGGATCCCCCCATCAAGAGGCCTGCTTTTTTTCAGAACATGGTAGGATTCTATAGGTGTGGGAAATGCAGGGTCTGCATGCATAATAAGATCACCCAACGTAAAGTGGATACTTTCTCATCCACCAAAAGGTCCACTGATTTCAAAATAGATAAATTTATTACATGCAATTCCAAGGGGGTAGTGTATATGATCCAATGTCCCTGTGGATTACAGTACGTCGGGAGGACTAAACGCCCCTTATATGTGCGACTTAGTGAGCACATTAGTAATATCACCAGGGGATATAAGAACCATTCTTTGTCCTACCATTATAGAGAGGCCCATGAGAGAAACCCAGGGAACACCATCTACATTGGCATAGACAAATATGAGGCACATTGGCGGGGTTCCTCTCTAGTTAGGCGCATCTCCAAGATGGAGATGGCGTGGGTGCACAGACTAAAGAGCTACACCCCCTATGGCCTTAATATTGAGACCGATGTCAATGCCTTTATAGATAATTCTTAACTTCTTTTGGTGGTGTGTGTCATTTGAGTAATCCAACGCGGGCCTTTACCCATAGGAATTTCTATGGGAAAAATAGTCGTTGGGGACCTAGAACTGTGTGTCAGTTTACCGTATGGAGAGTTGGAGTTAGGGTAACATCTGCCTCCTCATTTTGTGTTTGTTAATATTATTATTTTTCCCAAAGTACACAGAGTATATTGGGATATTAATGGGATTTGGTATAGATGATTCCTATGTGTACTCTGCTTAGAGATTGTGATTTTTAGGTTTTCAAATTTTATGAAGTATTTTTATTGTGATTTAATTTGCATTTTTTAGGGCCATCACCCAATTCAGTTGTGGGCGGAGATAAGTAATTAATGGCCAAGGTGTATAGGGGATTCATTCCCATATAGGAGGGAGCCATCTACTGGCGATATTTGAGAATGGAGTTGGGGTGTTTTTGGATGAACACCCCGGCCTCATTCTGTGACTGGTACACGATACTGGGTATCCGGTCCACAAATGAAGCAGTCCTACATATATGAGAGTGATGCCTAGGTTGGGCATGTTCACTTATAACCCTTTTTTTTGCCCCCTCTAATATTTCTGGGATAGTCAGTATGAGAAGTTCATTTACGCCATACACAAAGATGGCGGATTGAGCACTTCCGCCCACGATCTGGAGAGGGGAGGGCACCTATATCTGGACTCAGAGGTGACGGCGCGCCCATCCCTGAGACAACGTCCTTTTGGATGAAACGTACGTCGGAACGGGCGCGCTGACGTCACCTCTCCTACAGCCGGCTAAGTTTTTATCCTTGTGCGCACATTGACTTTATGCTACGTGAGTAGCTTTTTATTTGTTTCATTAAACTTTCAAAACGGTACTGCACGATGTTGGCTTTCCTCTGTTCCATGTCACTCTGAACCCATTTGATTGCATCCATCTGAGAGTTAGCATTCATGAGGATTGGGCGACCTGGTATCCCGAACAGCAGAGGGACCCATATCACTGCTACAAATACGCTGGGTTTGAGTGTCGGTGAGGGGGACGCACTTTACTGACAGCCTGGGACCGGAGAGACATCCAGGAATTGATTACAGGCGTTTAACCATTCTCCATGGGGTAAGCCTCCAGTTTGGATACTTAGGATTTGAGACTTATCCTGCCAAAAGTATCAACATTATTCTTTCGGATCAAAGACCACGCTTAGAGACATTTTATATATTGATTCTTTCTTCCTTTATATCAGGGTTATAGGCTGGCCAGAAAGAGTAACTAAAAAATCTGTTATGGGGGAAAATCCTTATTATGCCAAATGCATTGCGAATGCAGCATGTAAAACGCCCTCATCTGCTGCCTAATGGAGCTTAAGGGAGGCCAATGGTGGGTGGCAAAAACATGTCTCTACTGCACATTTTTACCACCCAACTGCACATATAAACAAAGCCATAGTGACATTTTAAATAAAATACAATAAAAAAATTAAAAAAAAAGGTGAAAAGTATTCCAGCACTGCTGATCTTCTGCTGCCTCTTTGCAGCCACTTCCTGCCTACATGTGTGTCCCCCACAGTGACTTTTCATTGCTCTGGTGGGTTCCCGGTCATCATGAAATACTGGAGCCCAGCTGCACATAAAGTGGTAATTGTTGATGGTACACAGGGCTTTATCACAATTTTGCTGCTTAGAATAAAGGTCACGTTTATCGCGGTGTAACATCATCTTTCATATTATACAAAAAAAATGGGCTAACTTTACTGGGTATTTTTTTTTTTAATTCATTAAAGTGTATTTTTTCCAAAAAATTGTGCATGAAAGACCACTGCGCAAATACCATGTAACATAAAATATTGCAACAACCGCCATTTTATTCTCTAGGGTCTCTGCTAAAAAATAATATATAATGTTTGGGGGTTCCAAATCATTTTCTAGTAGAAAATACTGGATATTTAATTGTAAGCCACTAATGTGAGAAAAGGTTTAGTCTTTAAATGGTTAAACTTTCCTGATAACAGCCCGGAGATAATTGCTTTGAAAGAAGAATAAATGAACAACAATGTATCATTCTAACAATCAACAAATATTGGGGCAGCCAGCCAAGTTTAACAGCTGTTTAGATTAAGCAGAGAATGTCTCTCTCTTGCTGAATCTGACACGCTGTTTCAACATAGTGAGAGAAGGAATGGCTGTCACTCGCCAGGACGCAATTTCTGAGATTGTCGAGGCCTGAGCTAAACTGTTCACAGAACACCTCTGTCTCTGCCTATGTGGAGAGGGGGGGGGGGGGGTGCCTTTCCTCCAATCATCTGTCTTGGCTGTATGCCTAGACTTCACACTCAGGCTGCATTCACACCTGAGTGTTTTGTAGCTTGAAGCCTGAAGCTACAAAACGCTGGAGGGGAAAAAAAGAATCGATGATTCTCTATGGTGATGGTTCACATCTCCACTCAAAAACGCCTGAAGCCAAAAGCCTGAAAACGCCTGAAGCTCAAACAAGTTCTGGAAGTATTTTTTCAGGCAGATTTGGGCGTTTTCCTGCTTTTTACATTGGTGACCTTTTGACCTGTACAAAATCGCAGTAAAAAATTGTGGTAAAATTGTGCGACTTTCTGTCTGAAAACAACACGCTCAGGTGCAAATGCAGCCTCGGCGTTGAACAGGAAGATAAAATCTATAACACGATCTGCACTTTCTAAATAATATATAAAAAAGGTGAAAAACAGCAGGTATACCGTATTTTTCGCTCCATGAGACGCACCTAGGTTTTAGGAGGAGGAAAACAAGAAAAAAATATTTTTAACCAAATGGTGTACTAAAATATTTACCAGTGCCAACCAGTCACATGAAATATAGCCATATATCAATCCCATGAAATACACCCATATACTAGAGCTGCACAATTATTAAAAGATCGCGGTCTCGATTCAACCCCCCTCACAATCTCAACCTGACATTTCCTTGATTCTATGCGACAAGTGCAGAGCAACTCAGCGATGTCCAATAAAAAAAAAAATAAAAAAAAAAAACAGGCAGTCTGCCAAGTTTAAAAACATTCCTCAGTTGTGAGCCAACTATAAACATTGTGTCATGACACCTGGGGTCAGGTAAGGTAACAGGTGCGCACTGCTGAGGTGTGAATCACACCGAGGGCTGCGAAGCACACCACTAATGCCCCGTACACACGATCCGAAAATCGGACGACAGATCGTCCGGTTTTTTTTTGCATGCTAATCTCAGATCGAATCGGAAGAATATACTAAAGTCACGAATATTCTCGTACGACAGAATAAAAAAATCGGAAGTGATGTAATGTGTTGTAGTGTATATGTATTGTATTGTCGGACGACAACTGTACTGATTAAACGAAAATCGTACGATCGGGCACCATGCGATCAAAATTTTCGTGCTTGTCCGATCGAATATTATCTGATGAACTGTCGTGATCGGCTCTCGTAAGCTGTGTACTAACGTTCCGATTATCGTACGATCGCATCGTATGCGATATTTTTCGTCCGATTTTCGGATCGTGTGTACGGGCCACAAGGTTGTGGACCCCCCTTTGATCCTGAGTATATACCCAGGCTGCACCCTGATATTCCCCTGAAGGTGGTATCGAAATTTAAATATTTAGGTATTGAGGTCCGTTGGCATTAGCATATATATCTTGAATAACCTCTCCCCCCTGATAACCCGTATGAAGCAGAGCCTGCAAAACCTGGGCTAGGCTGGCACTTAATCTTATAGGCCGCATAAATATATTTAAAATGATATACCTCCCTAGATATCTATATGTATTTTGGAACGCCCCAGTATATCTTGCCAAAAAAATATTTGCCAAAATTGATATGGTGGTTTTGACCTTCCTGTGGGGCACTAAGCCCCCAGGATTTCTTTGGAGATACTGTGGCTACCAGCATGGGCGGGTGGCCTGGCTCTCCCGAATCTACAGGGTTATTTGGCATCTCAGCTGACCCATGTCCACTGGTGGTTTTTCCCCCAAGGTGGAGATGGCCTCGGTTGCCACGCAGGCAGCACTAATGCAGTCTTATGGAGGTCCTAATTAATGTCTTGTATAGGAATGGTATTTATCCAGAGGTGGGAGCGGACTTACTCAAGCTCTCTTATTAAATATTTCACCTCTGCAACAAGAGGGTGGGTGGTTCTTCCATGAATCGGTCTCCTAACGCTCCCCTCTGGCATAACCCTCAGCTTCCTGAACTGTATAGATTGCAGGATGGACAGTGTTGGGCAGACTATGGTCTGAGGAATGAACAAAAAAGGCTAAACAGATCCCCCCGTAGAGGTCAAAAATTGATTGCTGTACATGAAATTTACTGGAATCTCCAGTAGATCACATAGGCATCCATCCTGTGGTGGATGTGGTCCAAATGGGCTGGAAATTAGAAAAAACAAAAACCGGTACCAAGGGGTACCAAAGGGCCCGAGTCAGGACACTATTGCCATAAAACTAGAATTGTTTATTGGTATGCATTAAAAGCCAATAGTCAAATTACAAAAAAAAGGGAAGACACCACCACCACCATTGATATACTCAAGTAAAAGACAACGTTGTCAGTTAAAATAGGGAGCCTCAGCTGGCTGCATAACCCATCCGTCACCACACACACTCTGCTCACACTACACAAGTAATGGGGAAATGGCACTCTGCGTGCCTTGGGAGATTGAGGATAGAACAATGCGCCTTGTGGGTTGCAAGTGGGGTGCAGTCAATTCTGTCCACGTGAGGAGCTATGATGATCAAGCAGACCAATGTGGTTATTCACATGGGGTGAAGGAGCATCCCAGAGGTCAATTAGTCCAAACGACCATTATAATTGCCGGAATGACTGGTGAAACAGTATTGATAACCATGAACATTGCACTCCCTTACCCATTCCGTGGAACAACAACAAGGTTCATAAGCTAACCAGACTAGAGATTAGCGCTCACCCGTCTTCACCGGCTCCGGCCGGTCTTCGTTGTGTAGGAGCGGCTGTCTGTAGCTTGGGCGTCCGGCAACTGAGACCATCAAGCCGGAGGGCTGCATCGTCAGATGCAAGTAGGGCGAAGGTGGGGAGTGGCTGTCCGTGTCACATGGGCATGCGAGCTCCGATCACGTGGAGGTAGTCAGATGAGGCGTCCCTGGGGAGCAGAATGACGCAAACGCTAACGCGTTTCGTCCGCCAATCGCGGACTTTCTCAAAGTGAAGGCGGGCCAGTAGGGAGGGGACTTATATAGAGCCTACCAAATCACCACTAGATGTCCCTCTCATTCACCTAACCCAAATGCCATCAGTCACACCAAGAACCTAAAAGGAAACTTCAACACAGAACGTTCACAATGATGGCTGTATGTATCTCTGTATGTACCAATCTTCAATCGGATTTATTGACCAGGAAGTGAGATTCAATACTATTTCACAAGTATTAGAAGGAGGAACCCACATATATTCAACATTAGGAATAGGAGTACAGAAGGGAACGTAACTAAATTATAATGAATAGATGGGTCACTAAGATCATAATAAATGGAAGAGTTTTCATACTACCAGCAGGCTAATGAAAAGGGGGGGCCAACCATGATAAATACATTCAAGTAAAAATAAAAGCGGAGGGACCATAGGAACAGTTCCCATTAGGCACCCAAGTTGCCGAATTAATGCTCAGAAGGAGTTTAAATGAAGACATACTGTTAGATACTCAAGCAGGAATTATTTGCACTGCAGTGATTAGTGATCACTGCCAAATAGCACACGGAGGCAAGACTGAAGGAACAGTATAGGACTCTATCTAAGGCCCCAGGAATACAGCAAAACTGCACTCTGTATTGAGGCCCTTTGGTACCATAGTATCCAAGAGAAAGCTGAATCTCTTCTCTTTTTGGAGTAAAATGGTACAAAGTCCCCCATAAATGCCCTGGACCTTAAGGCCTTCAACCTCGCCCCCATGGTATTGCTTAAAATTAATGGCGATTGGAGTGTCCACATCTTTCCTCCCTCTGATACTGGCCAGATGTTCATTAATCCGAATTTTAAGCGGTCGTTTCGTTTTCCCTACGTAGGCTTTCCCGCAAGGGCAGGTTATCAAACTACTCTGGTGGTGGAACAATTAATGAAGGTGTTAATTTTGAAGGACCATGAGCCTTCTGTATTTACAAAAGTGTCCATCTGATGGACAAATTGACAAATACTGCAACCGCCACAGGGGTACATCCCAGATTTTCTAGGATATTGGGTCAGCCAGTTGGGAGTGGGAGTTCTCCTGTATTCCGAGTGCACTAGTGAGTCAGACAAATTCTGGGCCCTTTTAGTCACCATCAAAAGGGCGGGGGCCTACTATATCACTTAGCAAAGGTGTTTTGGTTAAAATATGCCAATGTTTGTTTAGAATACTCCTGACTTCATTCCACTGTGCCCCATATTTAGTGATCATATGTACAGGAGGAGAAACAGTCCCAGGTTCGGTTTCTGCGGCAGATGCGGTGGAGGAGTCATTCAATAGGGTGCGACGATCACTCCCAAGGGCCCTCCTCTTTGCCCTCTTGAGGACACGGTGAGAATATCCTCTCTTTCTCAGAAGCGGGTACATGTCTCCCTAGCCTCCTCTCTGAATTGAACATCCGATGAACAATTCCTGCGTGACCTCAAAAACTGGCCAACCGGTATGCCGGTAATTAGGGACAGTTGAAGGCAGCTGTTGGCCTGGAGTAGGGTATTTGCTGCCGTTTGTTTGCGAAACGTTTGCGTGTGTATAATTCCCCCCTTTACCTTGATGGTCAGATCCAGGAAGGGGAGAGTTTGGGGGTCCGCTGTATAGGTCAACCGCATATTCCGGTCATTCTGATTAAGATGGATTAAAAATAAATCCAATTCTACAGTGGAACCCCTCCACAACACAAATACATAATCTATGTATCTGATCCACAACAATACGTGGGCCCTGTACATAGATGTAACGTAAATTTCCTGCTCCTCCCACATACCAAGATGTAGGCAGGCATAAGCCGGCACCCAAGATGCACCCATGGAGGTTCCTCTCACCTGCTGGTATGAAACACTCAGAAATTGGAAACAGTTGTTGGTAAGCATGAACTCCAGTAAATCGAGGATGAACTCATTATGTGCTCCCAAACTGGGATATTTCCTATCCAGGAAATGCATAACCACCCGGAGGCCCCACTGGTGGGGAATAGACGTATATAGGGATTCAACGTCTATCCCCACCATTAGAGTTCCCTTGGGAACCTGAACATCAAATAATTTTGACAGGTCCCG
Organism: Glandirana rugosa; assembly: GCA_018402905.1. Taxonomy (NCBI): domain Eukaryota; kingdom Metazoa; phylum Chordata; class Amphibia; order Anura; family Ranidae; genus Glandirana; species Glandirana rugosa. The sequence goes on from BLSH010559916.1 coordinate 694,524, forward strand.
TCTGGTGTCTTGGACATAGGGTGGTAATTCTAATACCAGGTCCTTAATAAGGGTATCAACAAACTTGCCCACTCTCTCGAGTGGGCCTCTGGTGGCCGACACAATGGGTTGGCCTGGATTATTGATATCCTTATGTAATTTTGGGATTAGGTAGAAGGTTGGAATATTGTGTATTCCTTAACCTTCAAAAAATCATATTCTTTCTTGGGAAGCAGATTCTCTTCAACGGCTAACGCCAATTTGGTGTTCAGTCAAGCTACGATATTGGGGAAAGGGTTGTCCGCAAGCCGTCGATAAGTATTGGGGTCTTTGAATTGACAGAATACCTCTTGTTCATATAATTTCGCAGACCAAAGCACAATATTTCCCCCTTTATCACTGCTCCTGATGACCAAATTGGAGGCCTGTTGTAACTCTCTGAGGGCAAGTCTCTCTGTCGAGGTCAAATTGTCAATTCCCTTCCATTGCAAATTCACCCCATGTAGGTCAGTGCAAACTGATTCCAAGAAGGCACTGATCCACCTATGCTTCGAGAGGGGGGGCATTTTGGTCGATCGTATCCCAATGTTGGAATGTCTGTATCTTTTCTCCATGGTGTCCTCTTCTTCAGGTTCACTAGAGGGATTCTCCTCTAGGAGGGTAATCAAGTTTCTAATGCCTCCCTATCCTCACTGTCCTGTTCCGTCATCTGAGTACGTGGGGGATTCGTGCTCGATTTATGCCAATAACTCAGAACCACCTTCCTTAGGAAAAGATTTAAGTCTTTATATACCTCAAACTCATTCATAGAAGCAGACGGAGAGAATGAGAGTCCCTTTTTGAGGAGCAGGGTATGATGCTGATTTAATGGAAATTCTGAAAGATAAACAATTTTCAGGTCGGGTTTCGGGTTCTCTGGTAATACCAACTCACAAGGAATCGGTGTATTTACTTCCTGTTGTTTCGGGATCGGGTCTGTCGTTGTAATGTCTTTGTGTCAGATCTTTTTGCCTTGCCTACTTCTTTTTCGTTTTTGTTTATTTGTTGGGAACCTGTCTGTTTCCATATTATGGATGGACCTGGTTCGTTTTCTATTGTGTGAGCCTGTATTAAAAAAGAAACCGATTTGTCAACGCGACCCCCTTCACTATCCGAGGAGGAAGGTTTGCTTCTAGATTGGTCGTGGCGCCTAAACCTCCTTTTTCTAGATCTACTCCTACCTCTGGGAGCTGAGGTCAAAGATCTCATCAAGCTCCCAGTCTCGAAAATTTTGAAGAAATTTTTCTTGTTTTGATGTTTTAAGAATTTTTTGGACCCGTTCTACTTCCTTCCTGATTGGTTCGTTGTTTTTTTTCAAATTCACTATCCTGTTTGAATGGTTCCAGCAGGGCTGCACTCTGTTCGATTTCCACTTGGAGTTCAGTTAGTTGATTTCTCTCTTCCTCTACTATCAGTCTCATCACCTCAATCCCCGTCTACACAACTTTTTTTCCACTTTTCAATAAATCGTGAGGTTTGCAAATGCTCAGAGGGGAAAATTTTTTCCCTTAAGCCTCGGGGGATAACTCCTCTGTCGATATGAGAAGTGAGCGATGAAATATCCCATTTTCTATTTAAATGCTTGATGATTCATTTTTTGTGGTTCCTGAATAGTTTTTTGAGGGACTCCTCATTAGAGTTATTGGCACTTATCTCAGGGTTAAATGCTGCTAATATTTCTTGATCAATTTGATCATCTAATTGATAAGCCATCAATGTGAACAAAATGTGCAGATAACAAGGTTTAAATTACATCAATGGTGGAATGATGTCGATCAATTCAAATAATACTAACGGCTATGTGTTAGACCTCCGGAGGTACTAAGGAAATGACCTCTAGACAGGTCCCAAGTATATGTATGAACAAAAAAGGCTAAACAGATTTGGGGGGGGGGGGGGGGGGGGGGGGGGGGGGGGGGGGG
>BLSH010559918.1:18090-29803 GCA_018402905.1 Glandirana rugosa
ATTGGTGTACACCAAAAGTCGGACAGGAGACCGCCGGGGGTCACCAACAAAAACCATAATGTCCTTCACTATATTTGCCTTAATCATGAAGGCCACAACCACTGGGGGCCGCCAGAGGACAGGCTGAAAACCACATGTGGTTACCAAACAATGGATGCTGCCATTAACACAAGCAGAGCTTATAGCAAAATGGTGTGGTCAGCAGATGAACGAATGGTGATCCACACCGAATGGCGGCGAACCGCTTAATGCAGTGCTCCGAACGGTCAGCGCAAGGTGCGGTACTGCGGGGGAGGAGGGGGAGTGGGGGGGGGGGATAATCCTCAAAGGGGTACCACCCAGTGTGTCCCCACTAACGGACCCCCATCAGCCGGCTACCACAGAAGCTGCCCACTCTCCGCGCCCCTAGGACGGAAAAGGGGTCCACTCACCGATGCAGCGGGCGCAGCGGGTAGCCACCCGGAGCAGACTTACCTCCCCATAGAGAGGCATGCTGCTGGCCAGGCCCCTGGACAGGAACAAAACCAGTCACTGGGCTCTAGTGGGTTTTAGCCACTGGCCGCCCGCACTCAACGGGCGCTATGCGGTGGGCCCCCGCTAAGGGTAGCTGCATAGTGTCGGCTGGACTGGGGAAAGTTTTTGGATGCTAGATGTCCTCTATACCCCCAGCCGGCTTCTTAATAGCAGTCTTCATCAGAAAAAATCTTCAGGAGACCGCAGATCCCATAGGGAACCAGGTCTACTCCTTGCAGTAGGCAATTTAAAACTGATGTGCTATGCAGGGCAGGGGGATTATATGCTAAGGTGAGGACGGCCCCCTGGGAGGGGCCAACCTATGCTTTTGTTTTATTTTTGCCTAGTCTACTCCCAGTAATATGAGCATAACCCCACGTGTCATAAGAAGGCTGCGTCTGTCAGTGAACGGAAGAGTAATTATATTTCCATCCGTATTATTTATTATACAAGTTTCACTTTTATATATTATATTTTTTACTTCTAGTATCTTCAATATAATTTCCCCCTTTTTTGCTTTGATCTTATTGTCCCGGGTTATCTCATCCTCATTATGTCATTGCATTATTATCATTCCTTCTGTCAGTGTCCCCTTGCACCAATACACACTGCCCCCACCTCCGGTTAACTGAATTTGCATATCCAGCCCCCAGAGGTGGGCCACGCAGTCTTTCCATACCCGTGGACAAAGCGCATCATTTCCGGGATGGCGTCTGACGTCACTTCCCGCCACCTCACGTTTCCCATAATCATGCATGGTGACCTCGCCGGCCTCAGGGGGAGGGAGCTTCGGTGTCAGCAACATATGCTCTTCCCAGTGGCACCGACGCGCCCCATTGCTGCTTTCATTACGGAGGGCGGTTCTCATTTGCCTTTGGCGGTTTTTTATTCAGCACATGGCAGGTGCTGGTACACAGGCCCTAGCCCTCCACTGAGTATATAGAATATTTTGTCCACCTATACATATTAACCGTTTTGCCATATACTCTTCCCTAACCCGGAAGTGAGGCGTGGAATGCACACCACCGGCACAATTTTGGATCTCGGAAAGGGATCTTGAAAGGTGGGAGGTTCCTTCGCTATGTATTTTCTATATATATGTGCAGTGATTTCGGGGGGACGACACCCCTGAGGACGTTTTATGAAACGAAACGCGTTGGATTCCTCCTCCCCCCCGACTCACTGCATCCGGACGACTTCTTTTTGATAAGCTAATTTTTATCCTTATCCACGTAAGTGTTTTTAATCCACACTTTTAATAAATTCATGTGGTTTATTGAATTACGCTATGGAGCATCATCTTGTTTCTATCTCAACACAAATCCCTTCCAGAGTGACATCATTTGCACGCCAAGAGGCCCAACACCCCTGTGAGTGTCGAGACCACCTCGAACCTGAAAAGGAGCTGTCCATGACCAGACCATACTTCAGTGGATTACAACATTCTTGCTATCATTCTACCAGGCTCTGTTAAGCACACAGACTAACAGTGGGGATTGTCACTTCAGGGCACCTTACTTAAGCACTTGTCACTGTAACCACCCTTCATTCTTCTGGACCTCCGGAATTCAACTGCCTGGGATTTACTACACATGCTGGTACTTTACCAGCTTCTGGTAAGTACACTCACTCACCATTACGGATTGTCACTTTATAAGCACCAAGTTGTCAAGGCACATGTCATTTTAATTAGAAATTGGTCCATTGGACTACACTTGTAAACGTCATAGGAGAACATCTGCATTTGATATTGAACCTCACCTTGCATCCATATGAACTTTATGTGGACTCTATTTCCATCTCATATCATTTATGGGGATGATTCAATAATCCTGATATTATTGCTATTTGAGTGTATATGGTCTGTCATCGTCTAACCATATATTGTTCAATTTATATAATTTGTGACATAACCCTTATGACTGGTCTGGTAACATGGCTAATAATCTTATCCTCCGGACCTAGTCACCCTTAATCTTATATATAGCGCTGCACTTTTCCTCCCATCATTTTCCTCCAACTTGGTTTGTTGTCGTGCTGGCTGCTTAAGTCCCCAATAAAGGAAGAGCAGTATCCTTCCAATTTACATGCTATATATTAATGGCTGCTGCTGACACTATTGTGTGTTCCCACATCTTTTGAATTAATTTGACTAAAGAGGCGAAAGCGCTGCCTATCCTATTGTTGACTATAGTAATAAACTAGTGTGAACATATACCACAGTGACTAAATGCTTATTAAAAAAACATATAAGGATTAAGCTATAAATGCATAAATAATAACAAAAAATCCCCATATAACGTGCCTAATACAGAGAAAAATGTGATGCACAACAGCTTTGGATATATATATCTCCCCAGCAACAAAGCTATTGCGATCTATGGAGACTAAATACCCGCCTCTATATGTCTTTGGTCTCAGGCCATAGCCATTTTGTTGTAGTCCCATTTTTACTATCTGACGGTGGCTGAACAGGATTGAAGCACTACGTTCGGAATAGCGATTATGAAGCCCCTTCCCCCACACTATATATCACCCCAGCGACAGCCGCTCAACTTTTTTCCTGAAGAAGTCACATGGGAGATGGCGATATGCATGGACAAAAAGCCTGGCGGTGTGTGACCCTATTGAGGAGGATAAGTGAGGATGAGTTTTTAGCATTATGTATACGCACATGCTTAATTTTACTAATAAATTGTGAGTTGAATTCTTGAAGTGAGGGGTGGTTTATTGCTAATACAGTCATACTACACTATTGGAGTATCCCCTCCCCTTTATTTTCTCTTTGAGTGCACTGAGGAATTGGGTCTTAAGAGGCAGACATGGAGTAAGAGGAAGACTGCTTTGTTGCTGGGGAGATATATATATCCAAAGCTGGTGTGGCCCAGTCGGGGCGAGTACTGAGGTGAGCGCGTAATTCACCTGGTGGCGGAGCACCACTGCATGCTATATTGGAGCACAAACGAACTGCATTGAATTTATGATCACTTAACACCTGGAAGAATTCACCTTTTCCCTTCACTGGTGGGAACATAGATCACTTCCTTAACTGAGGAATCTTGACCTGCTCGCCTTTGCCTCTGTCTTCAGACTTTTTTGGACATTTTTCTGTTTGTTGTTCACATGCATAAAAGCATCTAATCATCAGATGCTTCACTTTTATTAAGCATATAAGAGTGCATCACATTTTTTCTATGGGTACTAGGCACGCTATATGGGGAATTTTTGTTATTATTTATGCATTTATAGTTTAATCCTTATATGGTTTGTTAATTAAGCATTTAGTCGCTGTGGTACATATTCATACTAGTTTATTACTATAGTCAAAAATAGGATAAGCAACACTTTCACCCCTCTATACTGTGTTCCTGGTGCTGGTGAAAGCCTCTGTGGAATAGATCTAGGAGGGCTGCCCGGAGTCCACACACAATAGAACAAGGGTAAGATCCATCCATAGGACTGTTGCAACATATTCCACAATGTAAAATTAATTCGGGAAAAACTATGATCAGCAGCTGACTACAGGGACTTCCAGAATTTCACTTCCTTGGGTGATGAGGGAGGAGCGCCTAATGTCCAGAATAATGCAACTCCGGATGTAGGATAAAGAACGTTTGTTAAAAGTTTGAACATATAAATTGAGCCAATGCGTTTCAAGGAAATTGCATCCCCCTTCTTTAGGGTTGTTAGTGCATGCCTATGTATGAGCCTGGGCTCCAATGCAGTTCCTAAATATCAAACTATAGATTGGCAGAGTCCTGACTTGTAATGATGCAGAGGCAGCTGGAATTCCCCCAAAACGCATTGCCTCAATTGATACGTTTAAACTTTCTGGTACAAATATTTTCTTTAAAATTTTTTAAAATAACAACAAAGAAGCATTCAAACTGCCCATGCAGGGGGGCTTGGAGTGGCAGAGTAACTCAGGGAAAGACTTTACAGACAAACAAATAAAAGACAACAGTGGTAGTGGTTATGTGCCAAACCTAGAAAGTTGAAGGTCCAGAAAAATCCACAAGGATGTCGATGTCAAACCTGGACCAGCTAAATCCCTGATAATAATGCAGTTTAATCAATATATAATTTCCTGCGCTATGGTGAAACTAAGGATATCTTTAATGAATGCTACTGTGGTGAGTTAGGTGTGGTGCCCTCAATGATTTTAGTGATGTGTATAACCACTGAGCTGTCTTTTATCCTATGTAAACTTTTTTAAAACGGTTACAATGTGACCGTGATAACTTAACCACTTCAGCCCCGGAAGGATTTCCCACTTTAGGACCAGAGCACTTTTTGCGATTCGGCACTGCGTCCCTTTAACTGACAATTGCGCGGTTGAGCGACGTTGTACCCAAACAAAATTTGTGTCCTTTTTTCCCACAAATTGAGCTTTCTTTTGGTGGTATTAGATCACCTCTGCGTCATTTCTGATTGCTGCTATAAACAAAAGAAGAGCGACAATTTTGCAAAAAAAAAAAAACCAAATTTCTTGCTTTTTGCTAAAATACAAATAAAAAAAAAATATATATAAAAAAACATTTTTTTCCATCGGTTTTGGCCGATTTATATTCTTCCTCATATTTTTGGTAAAAAAAAAAAAAAAAAATCACAATCAGCGTTTATTGATTGGTTTGCGCAAAAGTTGCCGTGTTTACGGATGATAATTAATTTCTGGGGTTTTTATTATTTTATACTAGTAATGGCGGCGATCTGCGGATTTTTAGCGGTACTGCAATATTGCAGCGGACATGTCAGACCATTTTGACACTTTTTTGGGACCATTGGCATTTATACAGCGATCAGTGCTATGAAAATGCACTGATTACGGTGTAAACGCCATTGGCAGTGAAGGAGTTAACCTAGAGGGGGCGCTCTAAGGGTTAACTGTGTTCCCTGGGCATGTTCTAACTGTGCGTGGGCTGGCCTGGCTGGGGGAAGGGAGTGATCACGGCTTCCATATACAGGAAGCCTGTGATCACAGCCCTTCCCCCTCTAACAGAACGGAGTTCCACGTTAACTTGCACGGACCTCCTTTCTTTCAATGCGGGGGGGGAGGGGCCATCACGGATAGCCGGAGATCGAGTCGGCCCTAACCGCTCCCTGCCCCCCCCGAACACAGTGAGTGCTCACAGTGCGGGATATCGCAGCCGCCGTTTGCGATATCGAACCACCTGGTTGCCGTCAGACACCGGTCGGCAAGTAGTTAAAGCGGTTGTCTACCCATTTAAAAAAAATAAAAACCTGCAAGACAACAGCATAATGAGCTAGTACGCACTGCATACTAGCTCATCATAAAATACTCAACATGGAACGAAGATCCGTCAGTGCTGCTTGGTCCCCTCTGAGGGAGCGGACATCTTCCCTCGGATCTTGCTTCAGGGTACGCGGCTCCGGCCACTCACAGCGTCACGATACGTCACTCACGCGCGCGGGACCCGTCTTTCCGGCAAGGTCCGGCACCTATTGCCGGGTCATACACGGCGCATGCGCCATAACGCAAAGCTCTTTAGAGGGGGAATATCTCCAAAATCGTATAGGTTTAGGAGATAATCATTTTACCTACAGATAAGCCTTATTATAGCTTACCTGTAGGTAAAAGTCAGAAAATAGGGTAGACAACCGCTTTAAAGCAAATTTATTTTAAAACAAAACATCAATCACTTAGCAATGTGCAACAATTTACATACAATGTACTTAAATCAAAATGTAATTTATAACAAAGTGTTCATCTGTTGGCAATATGCCACAATCTTTATAAAGTGCAATCCGTGTTCATAAATTCTTGATGACCTCTGATGACGCTTCCTGGGAGGGGCGAAATGCATTAGGTGGAACTGCCAGTGAAGATACGATTAGGACACGAGCCGCAGGTATTGGATTGTACATTGTACACGGTTTTATGCACATGTAGGTTTTAAAAAATGTGAGTTGATCACCTACTGTTTTAATACCATTTTTAAATTAAATAAACGGTTTTACGCTATGGATGCTTTTTCATTTCCTTTATGGTAAACCTGTTCAAGACACTTGCTGGCTTGATGAGAAGATTAAGGAATCATTGATTTACCACAATAAAAAGATTCTCCGATCCACCTGGAGTCAACACCCATCTGGCTTCCTGGGAATTTCTGAGGAACCATTGATATATAATAACAAGGTGTATAAAATACTTGCATTCTGTGAGTAGGGGCACAGTAGCAGGGGAGCACGTCTGCACAAACAAGAATTTATGAGCACGGATTGCACTTTATGAAGATTGTGGCATATTGCCAACAGATGGACACTTTGTTATAAATTACATTTTGATTTAAGTACATTGTATGTAAATGGTTGCACATTGCTAAGTGATTCATGTTTTGTTTTAAAACAAATTTGTTTAAAGTTATCACGGTCACAAAACAGTTTTAATAATGCAAATTAATTATGCACTTGGAGTGCGAGGTAACCACAAAGAAGAGGAAGAGGGGTGTGAGCCCCAAAAGGTAGGGGAAGAAAAAGGGGACAAAACGAAAGAGAAAGTAAAGGGGAGAGCATGAGGTAAGCACACAAAAAAAAGAGGAGGAAGGGCAAGGGGGATATATGGACTCAGGATCGTCGGGTGGGTCAGTCACAGATGCTAGTTGGAGGAAGTGAGGGGGAAGGCGTATTGGAGCCAAGGTTCCCAAATCTTTAAAAAGTTGGCGTGAGAGTCCTTGAGGATACGTTCAATAAATGTTCTTTATCCTACATTAAGAGTTGCATTATTCTGGCCCCTGGGCACTCCTCCCTCCTCACCGAAGTACTTCTTGCTGAAACTACCACACTAACAAAAAGGTAGGAGCCCACACCCTCAAGGGAGTCCATCATCACCACCCACCATTGGGTTCAAACCCACTGGAAGTGATCCCTTCTTCACTTCCCAGTGGATCAAATCAGTCCAGCTCAGTCTCTAGCCCAAACCAAGAATTTTGCAATCAGCTTAAAATTACCAACAACTGTTGATTAAAAAGCACTCCCAAACGTTTGAAAACAGAGGCACTAGATATAAAGAAGTCTAACTTCCTTGAAGACACTAAGCAAAGCTGAGGAAGATGATCATAGTCTGAGGAGTTATGGCCCTTATGGCCTGGCCTTCAGTTTTTATGTGCCTAGTATTTAATCTCCTGCAGGTGGCACTATAACCCATAGTCCTATTGTATAGATACAGTAGCATTATTTGGACAAGGTCCTATACCACCCAGGGCAAAAACACCAGTGTGCTACTTCATCCCAACATCTGAATTCTACATAAAAAAACTGGGTTCACACTGGGGACTGCAGTTTGGGCGCAGCACAATTGTAATGCGTGGTTTACACACGGTTTAGGTGCTATCCCATTGACTTCTATTAGACTGTGTGTTTACATGAAAACTAATTAAAGTCCCGCATGCTGCATATTTTATGTGCTTCTCAGAACATGCACATTCTATTGGAAGTCAATGGGATTGCACCTAAAACCAAATGTAAAGCGTGCATACAATCAAGCTGCACCCAAATCGCAGCATACCAGTGCGAATACAGCCTTAGTTCTTGAAACATGAGAATATCAGATGTTAGCTCAGCACAGGCTAAGACCCCTTTCACACTTGTACGATGTAATTTTATAGCAATTTTTTGCCGCAATTTCGGATCAATACGACTTTGTTGCAACTTTGACACAACGAAAACATATTACAGATCCATACAGAAAACACATCTATATTACTCAGGAGTGATTTGCATGCGACTGAGGGTTAAACATTGAAGTCTATGGACCTCAAGTTGCATCACAGTTGGGCCAAAGCACTGTAGGAACTACAGTCGTACAGATATGAATGGGGAACGACTTGCGATGCGACTTTGCATTCCCAAATCGTAGGAAACTCGCGCAAGTGTGAAAAGGGTCTAAAAGATTACAGACATAGTAAAATTATAAGCAAACTGATAGAATTGTAGTTAACGTTTATTTAACCACTTCAGCCCCGGAAGGATATACCCACTTCCTAACCAGAGCACTTTTTGCGATCCGTCACTTTAACTGACAATTGTGTGGTTGTGCGATGCTGCACCCAAACAAAATTGACATCCTTTTTTTCCCCACAAATAGAGCTTTCTTTTGGTGGTATTTGATCACCTCTGTGGTTTTTATTTTTTGCGCTATAAACAAACAAAAAAAAAATGTCAATTTTGAAAAAAAATATATATATTTTTTACTTTTTACTATAAAAAATATCCAAAAAAAAAGGTAAAAAACGATTTTCTTCCACAGTTTAGACAGATATATATCCTTCTACATATTTTTGGTTAAAAAAATAAATAAATAAATAATCGCAATCGGCGTATATTGATTGGGTTGCGTAAACTATCGCGTCTACAAACGATGGTAATAGATTTATGGCATTTTTATTATTATTTTTTTTTATTTTTACTAGTAATGGCGGTGCAATTTTTATTAGGGACTGCGATATTGCAGCGGACAGATCGGACACTTGACACTTTTTGAGGACCAATGACTTTTATACAGCCATCAGAGCAAAAAATATCCACTGGATTACTGTATAAATGTCAGGGGCAATCAAGGAGATAACTGTGTTCCCTTACAGTGTCCTGTGTGGGGGTTGGGCTGGCCAGGACATGACAGATCTGTTTCCGATCACTGGGAACATTAGATCCGTCATCTGTCCCCTCACAGAATAGGGATCCGCCGTGTTTACACTGGCAGATATCCGTTCTGCCTCTGTAACAGACGATCGCAGGCGGACATTAAGTCCGCCCAACCCGCGGGCGTACTCATGCAGCATGCGCCCGCAAAACTGTGGCTGTGTGAGCTGCCGTACAGCTACGGCGATGTGCGCAACAGTGCCAAGCTGCCACCGTATTAAGACTGCGGGCGGTTGGCAAGCAGTTAAAAAAAAATACAGAAATGCTGATTTAGGCTTAACTACTTGCCCACTGGGGCAATTTTTTAAACTTTTACACACGTTAAAATCTGCATTTTATGAAATTACTATAAAACCCCCAAAGTATATATTTTTCAGAAAGCAGAGATCTTGGCAAATAAAATGGTGGTAGCTGCAATTCTTTAGGTTGAATGAGAATTGAACAGTTACTTACCAAACACATATTTTCAGGAAAAAAATACACTGAAATATTTTTTGTGCAAACAAAATATTTTGGTAAACCTCGTTCAGTAGATACCAAAAATGTCAAGTTTTAGAACTGTGCGCACCTGTGGAATCATAAAATACTATGCTACCCAAAATCCTCCATAGAGTTAACTGTGAATTATGGCCCTAGATTTGTTGCTTGTGCTCTGATGTTTGTAACAAAATCCCCTGTGTGGCAAAATTGATGTTCACATATACATCCTATGTTGTGCTTTTTAGATCGGTTGTATGACCAGGGTGCTTAGAAAAGAGAAAAAAAAAATAGTATTTTTTTTTTTTTTTTTTACTTTATTGATATCACAAGGAGACTAACGAGCCCCCTATGTGATAGCATGGACCAGGCAACAGGTACTCTTTATGGAGACAGTCTATTAGACCCACGATGTCTCTCCTGCCCTCCAATGCAGCTATACAGATCTAAATCGTGTTTGAATAACCAGATCCTCAGCTACACTAGCCAAGGGATAACAAGCTGTGACACTGGAAGTGATGTAAAACACGTTGCTTCTGTGGTGTTTAGTCGCAGGAGGAGCAGCAGCAATTTCCTTAACTCCAGGGGCTCCCCGAAGAAATAGGAAAGCTCTACTACAGAAGACATGGATCCTCTGTCTCTGCTAAGCAGAGGTATTGATCCAGGACTTCCCCTAGTACAAACACCTCCCCCACAGTAGTAAAGCACATGTCAGGCACACATTTAACCCTTTGATCGCTCCTGATGTTAACCCCTTCCTTGCCAGAGTCAATAGTACAGTGACAGTGCATATTTTTGAGCACTGATCACTGTATTGGTGTCACTGGTCCCTAAAAAGTGTCAGTGTACCGACTGTCCGCCGCAATATAGCAGTACCACTATAAGTCGCTGATCGCCGCCATTATTAGTAAAGTAAATAAAAAATAGCTAAAAATATCCCAGTTTGTAGGCGATATAACTTTTGCGCAAACCAATCAGTATACGCTTATTGGGGTTTTTTTTTTACTAAAAATATGTAGCAGAGTACATTTTGGCCTAAATTTATGAAGAAAATAGGATTTTTGTACTTACCGTAAAATCCTGTTCTCTGAGTTCACTGACAGACGCAGCCTTCTCATTGACAAGTGGGGTTTATGCACATCCTACTAGGAGTAGACTAGGCAAAAAAGAAAAAAAAGGCAAGCTGACCCCGCCCAGGGGGCCGTCCTCACTCCAGCATATAACCTCCCAGCTCTGCATAGCATATCAGTTTGTAACAAGCCGTACAAACGCAACACAGAGGGGTGGGTGCTGTGTCTGTCAGTGAACTCAGAGAAAAGGATTTTACGGTAAGTTAAAAAATCCTATTTTCTCTTACGTTCACTGACAGATGCAGCCTTCTCATTGACAAGTGGGGATGTCCCAAAGCAGTGTCATTCAAAGAGGGGTGGGTAAACAATAACTCTACCCAATAGAAACCTCTCAGGAGGCGCCAGCCGCGCCTACACCGCCGCCTGCAAAACTTTGCGACCAGAAGCAGCATCCGCGGATGCAGAAACAACAACCTTGTAAAACTTAGCAAAAGTGTGCACCGAGGCCCATGCAGCTGCCGTGCACACGTGAAACACAGAGGCCTGGTGTCTGAAGGCCCAGGAAGTGCTAATCGCCCTGGTGGAATGAGCCGTGACCGGAAAAGGGGCCCCCGGACCGTATACGCATGGGTCACCGTCTGATCCAACAGGAAATAGTAGCCGACGAGGCCGCCAAACCCATTGGCGGCCCTTCCGTCAGCACAAACAAAAGCATCAGACTTCCGAAAAGAAGCTGTAGCCATCAAATACACCCGTAATGCCCTCACGACATCCAAAGAAAGTAGAGCAATCTCTTTGGGGTGAGACGGGTGTGGGCACAGTGAAGGAAGAACAATGTCCTCATTAATGTGAAAAGAGGAAACCACCTTCGGCAGAAACGGAGGAGAAGGGCGCAGCACCGCCTTATCCTTATGAAGGACCAAGTAGGGAGACCTACAGGACAGGGCCGCTAACTCAGACACCCGCCTAGCGGATGTGATGGCCACCAAAAAAGC
>BLSH010559918.1:79658-98850 GCA_018402905.1 Glandirana rugosa
GAGATTAGAGAGGAATTTAAAAAATTTCTTGGGAACTTGTATAGTACAAAGATTCAGGAGATGGAAGGAGAGGAATGGGGCTTCTTCAGGGGATTGGAGGTCCCACGCCTCTCCGAAGCAGATAGAGATAGCCTGGAGGGTCCGATAGCCCTAGTAGAGGTACAAGAGATAATTAAAAGAACTGCAAACCAGAAATCCCCAGGACCGGATGGAATACCGGCTGAGATATATAAAGAGTACAGCGAGATCCTGGCTCCAGTGCTTCAAAAAGTGTTCAATAATGTGAGAGAGGGAGGTCAATTACCAGATTCCATGATGAAAGCCAATATTATAGTGATACCGAAAGAAGAGGGACCCACTTGACCCGGCGTCATACAGATAGATATCCCTATTGGGAGCTGATGTTAAGATACTGGCAGGGGTGTTAGCTGCGAGACTGAAAGCAATAATAACTAAATATATACATCAGGACCAATCAGGATTTATGCCTGGGAGAAATATAAGCACCAACATTAGAAAAGCATATCTCAATATACAAACGCCAACAAGCAATGAAGGAACAAGAGCCTTGTTGGCTCTGGATATAATAAAGGCTTTTGATAGCCTGGAATGGTGCTTTCTATGGCAGGTCCTAGAGAGATTCGGCTTTGGGGCAGGATTTGTGGAATGGGTAAAAGCGCTGTATGGGAATCCAAGAGCGAAAGTTAAGATTAATAATATGTGCTCAGAGACCTTTCCACTAACAAGAGGCATGAGAAAGGAGGGGGGGCCCACTGTCGCCGCTTCTCTTTGCCTTAGCACTAGAACCATTGGCCATAGCAATCAGGGTATCTGCGGAGGTTAGGGGATTCCAGAGAATATTAGGAGAGGAAAAATTAGCAATGTACGCAGACGATATGCTGCTGTTTCTGGGAGACACACAAGCCTCTCTGCAAGCGGCAATGAGAATAGTGGGGGTATTTGCGAAAGCCTCTGGGTTAGACATTAACTGGGAAAAATCATACCTTCTACCGGTTGACACTGGGAAACCAACTAGGGGGCTAGATAATGTGACGATAAAAGTGGTGGAGAAAATGAAGTACCTTGAAGTGATAATTAGCAAAGACCCCAGTCAATACATTGAAGATAATTTAGGGAATTTAATCAAGAAATTTAAAGAAAAGCAAAAAATATGGAACAAATTGCCCCTGACGGTAGCAAGTAGGTGTAATCTCTTAAAAATGGTATGGTTACCACACTTAACATACATATTGCAAAACTCACCCATTTGGATCCCAAAATATTGGTTCCGGAGGATTGAGATAGTGTTCCGAGAGCTAATATGGAAAGGGAAGCAAGCCAGAATTGGAATAAAAAGATTGCAACGACCCAAGGAGGAAGGGGGACTGGCAGTACCACAGCCGTGGTGCTACTTTTTAGCAACACAGCTGGTGCACCTTAGAGGATGTAATAATCAAGAAGAAAGGAATATGGAAGGGAAATTGATGAGTATGGGAATAACCCACGGCTCAATATTGGAAGCACTGGAGGCAGGCTCTCTGGCAGGAGACGGCCCTACTTTTGCCCTAGTTTGTAAAATATGGCAAACGGTGAAGGAGATTCTGGGATATCAGGGATTCACAAAATACTCGCCAATATGGAACAATCAATACCTACAAGAGGTAGGAAAGAATAAGGAGTGGGAAAAGAAAGGTATTAAAAGATTGATCCAGTTGTATAACAACACAACACTCAAGACATTTCAGGAATTAAGAGAGGAATATGGGATATCGCGACAGTCCTTTTATGTATATTTACAACTGAGGCATGCCCTGGACAGACAATTCAAAGTGAAGGCATTGAGATGGTGTGAGCTAGCAAAAATGCAAAAAATAATAGATGCGGAGCACTCGAAAGGAATGATTTCTGCAGTATATAGAGATATATGTGGGGCATGGTTGGAAGGGAAAGAAGCATTGGGGTGTAAAGAGGGTTGGAGTAAAGATATGGGAGAGATAAAAACAGAACAATGGGGAAAAATACTGGAAATGGGACCCATGGTCTCAGTGACCCCAGCACAGAGGATCTCGCATCTGTTCCTACTGCACAGAACCTATTACACACCACGTAAGCTATATCAATTTGGTCGTCGACAAGACGCAAAATGCCCCCGATGTGGAGATAGAGAGGGAGACTTGATCCATATGATGTGGAGATGTCCCAAACTACATAGATATTGGGCAAAAATAGTAAGAAGTATAAATCAAATTTTTGAAACGGCGATAGAATTGGCTCCTGTGGTGTGTGTGTGTTGGGATGTGTAGAGGGGAAGAGTGCAAAGGAAATGCAAATAGCGATAGCTAGAAGTCTTTTTTTGGCAAGAAAGCCAATAGCGAAAAGATGCATATCAGAAACCCCCCCAACCCACTTGGAATGGCTGAGAGAAATGGATGTATGGATTAAAAAAGAGAAATTTGTTTATATAAAGAGAGGAAAAGAAGAATACAATAAAATATGGAGACCGTGGTTAGCGAGTGATTACCTAAAAAATATAATATAGTATAAGACCAGGAACTGGAGAGAGACTGGACAAGGATATGGAAGTGAGACTGAATGAAAGGAATGAATGGGGGATATAAGAAAAGAAGATAAATGTTAGATCTTCAATTTAAAGGTCATAGAAAATACTGGTGTATGGAAACTCTGGTAATAGGATGTTAATGTAATGGAAGAATTGTGATAAAATATTAAAAATTACCACTATGATGAGACCAACTCCGTTATGAAAATCAAAGTGAAAATAAAACTGAAGGAAGGTCGACTGATGAGGAGAAAAAAAAAAAAAAAAAAAAAAAAAAAAAAGGTTGTGCTCATTCTATTGTGGTATTAAAAGTGAAGGAGTTGATTGAAGAATCCAAAGATAAAATAATAAACTAGTTAAGCTAAGAGTGATTTTTCCTTAAGAAGAGATCCATCTTAGGACACTATCAAAAAACTAAGAACTCATGGAGTGGGGTAGGTTTCTAGGGATGACAACTAAGGGGGCCATCTTAAAAAGTTTGACATTGTCCATTCACTTGAAGCCTATAACTCAAGATCTATGAATATTCAGCCTGCGTCCTGTACATATAATTAAGATCGTAATGTTTAAAGTAATGTGAAGTGGAATTGGGAATAGCACCTGTAATCTTTATCACATTGTCAAGCCTCCAAAACTTCACTAGTTGTTTCTCATAGAGGGGTTGTTTAGGATTTTTAGGTTTGAATCTCACCTACTGTCAGACTGCATAGAGTTTATTATATAAAAAACCTATTACAACTCCTGCAGACTTATTAAAATCAGTTACTAAGGCCAGCCATAGTCCATTCAAATCTCGGACGGTTCAGCAGGAACCTGCCGAGATTGAAATCCTGTATGGGCAGACAAAGAATCCAAGTTGATTGAGCAATCAACTTGGGTACAACCAGCCTGCCCGGTTTTACACACGCTAGCCATTGCTAGCGTCTGGTATAGCCGTCTCCACCGGGAGAATACAATACTACCTGCGGTTGCAGGAAAGGAATTAAGATATCACAACAGGAAATACTTTGATTGTTGTCTTGGCAAGGAATCAATCTTAAAATGTATCTCCAGGAGACCTGCAATTTCACCTATCAATTAAGTTGATTCCATTGTTGTTTCAACTGCAAGTTTAAAACTGTGTTAAACGCAAAAACAAAAATTTATTAAATTGCAGCTTAACAATTCTAAGATGTGGTGGCTGCATTCATATTCTTTTTCAGCGTTTTTCAACTAATGATCCAGCTAGCAAGTCTGCTATTATTCAGCTGATGTTAACAGACCAAGCTGTCTAGACAAAGAATAATTTAGAGCAGGCATCACTAAAAGACGGACCAAGGTGCGAACAGTGATTAAGTTACGGTCTTGTCCGGACCATGGCCTCACCACTTTGCAGCGTGAGTGGACGCCCCTCCTGCCACCGCTGTGGCTGCTAAAACTTACAGCACGGCAAGGGGCGGGAGACACAGCAGGGTCGATTCCTCTTCTGTATATGTATTCGCCTGCCTGTCCCCGCCACTGCTGTTAAAACTCGCAGCAGGGAACATGAAGGGAGATATGGCAAATCTGTACAAAGAGCACGAGCTGCCCAACCTTTCGTTTGTTAACAAGAAGAGTTGGGCAGCTCCCGCCCGCCTCAGAGTAGACCTTCCATATCTTCTGCTGTCTTCCTTGCTGTGAGGTTAACAGCAGCAGCGGCAGGCAGGCAAATACATTTTCATTAGAGAAATCCATCCTGCTGTGCCTCCCGCCCTCTGCCGTGGTGTGTTAAGGTAGGACTGTGAAGGGGGAAAACCTGTAACTGCAGTGAGGGGGCTGTGATTGTAAGGGAGGACTGTCTTTGGGGGAGGCTGTGACATGGGGAGCTGTGATGTGAGAGGGGGAGCTGTGATATGGGGAGTTTTGATGTGAGAGGGGGGTGTGTGTGAGGAGGAGGGCTGTGATGTAAGGAGGGGGAAGCTGTGATGTGTAGGGTTGTGATAACAAGGGGGGTTGTGATGTGAGGAAAGGGGGCTCTGATGTGAAAGGGGGTTGGGGTCTGTGATGTGAAAGAGGACTGAAAACACTGATGTAAAGGGGGGTGGGGGTGTGATGTGAAGGACTCGAGTCACAGAAAAAAAATGAAATTGGGACCCATGGAGAAAGAAAATGTTACTGACCAGACCTCTGTGAATTTTAATTCAGGATCCCCGATTTAGAGGGTTGAGAAAAAACATTTAACACTGGCAGGCTTACAATGGTCAGCTTTTATTAGTTTATGTAAATCCTTTATCCCAAAAGGAAAAAATGAACTGCTTAGAATTTGTCAGCTTAGGTTCAGTTTCAATTTCTTATTAAAGCCAATCTAAACCTAAGTCAGGTCATAGATTATGCAATTTTCTTTTCTGCAATCATGGGTTGCAGGAAAGAAAATTGCTTGATTCCTCCATCAACACTGAATCCCTCCCATGGAGCTATTGTGTTCTCCTGCTAAAGGAGGGGGGAGACATCCCTGCTGGGGGAATACAATGATTATTGCAAGGTCATAATCGCATTCAAGAAATCTGACGTGCTGGTTATACATTTTTATCTTTGAGTTTAAAACCACTTAAAACCATAGACATTATGTGATATTATGTGTGTAGGTTACACGGTAAATCTAAGCAATCACATTTGGCAGCTATTTGGTGCTATACTTACAGGTGAGGAAGAAAATATTAAAAAAAAAAAAAAAAAAAAAAAGGGAGAAGACCAAGTAGAAGTCTTACACACTTGCACAACATAAGCTTGAAGTTGTATTGCTCAGAAAGCACTGGCATTCCTGGTGGAATGTGCCTTGACTGGGAGAGAAGGAACTTTGCCCATAGGACCATAGGTCTGAGAAATGAGGTGATGACTGAGAAGCAGTCTGACCCCTGAGAGCACCTTCAGGTTGAACAAACAAGGAATCATACTGCTGAAACAAAGCTATAGACTTCAGATGAATATGAAGAGATTTAATAATATCCAAAAAGAGTGAAGCACTTCTCCTTAGGGTGCTTAGCATTAGGGCAACACAATATCCTGATTTAAGTGGAATGAATAAACCACCGTCGATAGGAAAGAGGATTAAGGCCTCAACACCACCTAATCTTGGAGAACAACCAGGAAAGGTTCCTTGCATGAAAGAGCAGCCAGCTCCAAGACTCTACAAGTCACAGTAATTGCAATCAATAAGACAAGCTTGAGTGTAGTAAGTGAAAAGGGAATCTCTCACTACAACGGGGCCAAGATCTCATTCTTCCCCGATTTCTCTGCGGAATTCCAACGTCGACAATCAAAATATATTGCTGTGAAGAAGAGACTACAGCACCTCCAGCTGAAGTATGCCATGCTTTACCCTGCCAGGCTCCGAGTCATAGGGGGAGGCCAAGCACATTTTTTTTTGAACCGGCTCTGGATGCTGTTGCCTGGCTGGATCAAAATGAACAAGATCTCCGCCATCGACGACTGAACTGTGAAGAGGATTAGCGCTCAGAGAGACACCTAAGTTACCATGACATGTGTGTATTGACCTTAAAGCAACGTTTCCCTGCCGAGGGACAACATTACCTTTTTCTTTCCACACTCAGCAAAATAGGAGCTACTAACTACCCCCATTTTGTTAGAGACCTATCTTGCTCGTAAGAGACAGTTCAATGTGTACCTGTTCCCCAGATACACAGTGGGGTAGATTTACTAAAGCTGGAGAGTGTAAAAAACGGTGGAGCTGTGCATGCTAGCCAATCAGCTTCTAACCTCAGCTTGTTCAATCAAGCTTTGACAATAAAACCTTGAAGCTGATGCAGAGCTGCATCAAATTTTGCACTTTCAAGCTTTAGCAAATCAACCCCAATGCGTGTTCAGTTTTAGCCCTCTGTTTCAGAGCAGCAAGTTTGGTGCCCTGTTGGCCCGCCAAGTTTATGCTGTTTATGACTTGAGCAGGCATGGAGCATTTTCCCTCTCTACCATATCAGTATGTTCCGAGATGATACATCCTCTCTCGTGCCTGCTCCAACTGTTTTGCTACCTATCCAGTCATGCCACAACCCATTCTTCGCCAAGTTCACTGCCTGTGCACTACCCATCTCATGCCTACCGGTTGGTTGCCATCTCCCTTTTGCTGGATCCATGTCCCACACCCAGCGGAGTCACACTACTGTTACCCTGGGCCCTACTCGGGGCCCACACTATCTTGCCCCCTCCTTATGGCTGACATGACTAATACCCCGCTGATCTCCTGGAATGTCAGAGGCGTAAAGGACCCCCTGAAACGCACTGTGATCACCTCTTGCACCCGAAAATTTCAACCGGCTATTATAGGCTTCCAGGAGACACACCTGACTCATGATACAGTTGATTTTCTAAAATACTCCTGGGTCGGTAAGGTGTATCACTCTGTGTATTCTACCTATTCACGTGGGGTAAGTGTTCTGATTCCCAAGGCCTTGGCGTACCAGGAACTGGACTCTTTGATAGACTATTGGGCCGATTTGTATTTTTGCATTGTAAATTGTATCCATTGACAATGGTTATAGCGTATGTTTATATCCCACCTCCATTTTCTAGAGATGTTTTACAATTGCTGCTGTCGTACCTGGCTGACAAACCAGATATTCCAGTCCTAGTCATGGGTGACTTTAATTGCTGCCTTAATCCCCAACTGGATAGACACCCCTCGGCACCTACTACTGTTCAGGGTAGGGTCACTGTTCTCAGTCGCCTTATGGCGGAGGTGGGATGGGTGGATGTCTGGCGTTTCCGTAACTCGGGTGGCCCTCCAGTTTTCCTGCTTTTCTAAGTCCCATGGCTCACTTTCCCGAATTGACCTCTGTCTGGGTACAATGCACATCCCCCGCCATACTAATGGCATAAGAAGAAAGAAGGCGCCTCTAAATGCAGTAGTATAAAAATGTATTTAGATAAAACGAGGTTAAACAACTCACATGTTTAAAAATATTTAGCGCATGTCCGCATACATGTCTGCGGAGAGATGTTAGGATGAGCAGCAATGTCCGTGGTGAACGTGGTCTTCCATACAGCTGTATCCACAGAGCGTTCCGGTGGAGCAGGATGACAGCCGGCAGTAAATCAAATATCCGCTCGTTGTTGAAGGAACATCCGGGGCATCAGGGAGGCAGCGTGTATGCGTCCCACGTCACAATAATGCGACGCGTTTCTGAGTCTTTCAGCCTGTGATGTAACCACCAGGCGCACTCTTTCATCAGGCATATTCTAACATGGATTGGTCGCTGCTATATATTGGAGGAAAAACAGGTGACATCTAGCGGTGAAGAACGGATACTACTCCTGTGATCTCATAATGGAATGGATGTATGGAGGCCGTTTTAGGAGTATTATGGATAAAAATGTGAAGATGTTAAAATACACATATATTCAATAATGTTGCCGTATTATATACACATATATTCAATAATGGGGCCGTATGGGAACTATTTGGATAAAAGTGTAGAGATGTTGAAAAGTATATATACACACATATATTCAGTAATGTTGCCGTAGGGGGGACAACAGTGGTTAGAATCCAAACACATTGTTGTAACAGGTAGAAGACATTCAACTGTGGTGATTTAAAGAGCTATACGTATAGGTGAAAAAAAGCATATATGTCAAGGAATTATTTTAGGGGTATATGGAAATATATACGTACGTATCCACTGGAGTTACAACCTTTTGTAAATAAGAAAATGGGGTAGCATGTATCACCTCATATATATTCAACTACTACACTTACTACCGTTCAAATATGATAGCTCAAGAAAAATAATGTAAAATAAAAAGAATAATATAACAATGTTAGTAGTAGTATGGATAGTATGGCATGAATCAATTATGTAAAAACAACCTAGCATGAATACCCCGATATATGTATATGCGTATATAATATACACTCTCTTGTTACATATACATATATATGGGAGAGGTACATGCTGTGTTATATGGTTACTTACTTACTTTGTAGACCCACCACCCCCATGGAACCAAAAGACAGTACAAGTACCTAGAGATAAGCAGAACAAGATTATGGGAGGTTTTGGGACAGTATTACTATAGTATTGTAGCTATCTCAATAGTCTCATTCAACCCTCCAGGTGAGAGGGCATCAAGGTTATAGATCCAGAAGGTCTCTCTGGCGCAGAGTTTACTGAAACGCTCCGCACCAGAGAGAGACCCTGGGACCTGTTCTACAACCCAAACCTCTATACCCTCCGTGGACTTTTTGTGAACTTCAGCGAAATGTCGGGGCACACTATGTATGTCTTTGCCCTCCTCGATCAATCTCCTGTGTTTGCCGAACCGTTCGCGAAGCGTCCAATGTAGATTAGGCCACAGGGGCAAGTAAGGGCATATACTACATAGTCGGATGTACAGTTGAAAAAAATATCCAATTGATACGTTTTGTTTTTGTGGCAGAAAGATTTTCGTCCATGTTTTACAAACTGACGTTTTGCAGAGAGCCTTTTTACACTGGTACATTCCTACCAGTGGAAGGAGTACCAGGGGGTTGGGCTGTAAGCTGGGTGGCCTAATTTTACTGGGGGCTATCTTGTTTTTGAGACTGGGGGCCCTCCTATATATTACCCTAGGATGTTCCGGTAGGACACTTCCCAAATGAGGGTCAATACGTAGGATGTCCCAATGTTTAGAGAGAATCCTTTCCATCTTTTTATATTGTGAATGAAAGGTGGTGATGAATCTGTATGGTAGGTCATCACCACCATTCTTTGTTTTTTTGGTGGCATTCCGTGTTTATAGTGTTTACAAGCTTGATCTACCAGTGATGTGGGATATTGTTTGTCGGAGAATTTTTCTTTAAGTAGATTACTCTGGGCAATGTAATCACTGTCAAGTGTGCAATTTTGTCGCAAGCGGCAGAACTGTCCTTTAGGAATATTATTGATCCATTTTGGGTAATGGCAGCTGGTGTAATGTAAAAAGGAGTTTCCTGCCGTGGGTTTGGTATAATTGCTGGCACAAATATTGCCATTTTCATGTCTAAGGTCTAGGTATAGGAAGGCAAGATGGTGAGGATCTGATACTGAGGAGAAGGTGAGTCCATAGGGATTGTTATTACAGTGTTCTACAAATGACTGAATGTGTTCACGGGACCCATCCCAGATGATGTTAATGTCGTCTATATACCGACCGTAAAAGACGACATTACCAGAGAAAGGGTTATTGTGCCAAATATAATTGTAAAGACCTAAATAAATATATTCCGGAATGCTCTGTGGATACAGCTGTACGGAAGACCACGTTCACCACGGACATTGCTGCTCATCCCAACGTCTCTCCGCAGACATGTATGCGGACATGCGCTAAATATTTTGAAACATGTGAGTTGTTTAACCCCGTTTTATCTAAATACATTTTTATACTACTGCATTTAGAGGCGCCTTCTTTCTTCTTCTGCTTTTAGTGATTTTGGATATGGCTATCCCTTAGAAGAGCTGCCAATCTGCAGGAGTGCTGCTGTATCTATCATACCTCCAGACCCCCCAGCCTGGCCTTGCGCCTATTCACCTTGTACATACTAATGGCATAGACTACCTTCCCCGTGGGGTCTCGGACCACTCCCCTTTAGTGATCAGGTTAGATACCAGACCTCCCTCCAAATTATGCAGGACCCTGTGGAAACGAAATGCCTTTTGGCTTCAGTTATTTCCGTCCCATGACCGTATCACCAGGCAAATTGACCAATTTTTCCATATCCATGCAGACTGAGGACGTCCTTATGTGGGAGACGTTCAAGGCACACCTCAGGGGTACATTTATCACTGAAATTACAGATTTTAAGCAAAACTCCTCTCAGCTCTTACAACAACTGGGGGACCAGGTGCGACAGCTGGAATTTTCCTATGTTATGAATTCAACCGACTCCGCGAGGGAGGCATGGATCTTGGCCCAGGATTCTTTGGACAGGTTGAGAGCCTCTGCCGCTGAGTGGAAACATTTCATCACCAAGATGGATTTCTATGAGGAGGGGGAAAAAATGGATTTTATTATAACTTACCGTAAAATCCTTTTCTCTGAGTTCACTGACAGACGCAGCTCTTCATAACACGTGGGTTTTATGTTCGTCCTATCAGGAGTGACTAGGCAAAACAGAAATAAAAGCAACAGGGATAGGCTAGCCCCTCCTAGGGGGCCGTCCTCACCTGAGCATAAAACCCCCTGCTGGCCAATGGCATTCAGTTCGTAACAAGCAGTACAAACCTAATCAGAGGGGTGGGAGCTGCGTCTGTCAGTGAACTCAGAGAAAAGGATTTTATGGTAAGTTATAATAAAATCCATTTTTCTGTTGCGTTCACTGACAGACACAGCTCTTCATAACACGTGGGGACGTCCCAAAGCTGTGTCAAACTAGAGGGGTGGGTGAAACTACAACAACTGTACCCAACAGAACCCTCTTGAAAGGCGCCAGACGCACCTACACTGCCGCCTGTAAAACTTTGCGGCCAAAAGCAGCATCCACAGATGCCGAAACATCAACTTTGTAAAACATAGTAAACGTGTGCACTGAGGCCCAAGTAGCCGCTTGCACACCTGAGACACCGAAGCTTGGTGTCTGAACGCCCAGGAAGTACCAACTGCCCTGGTGGAATGAGCCGTGACCGGAAAAGGGGGAACCATGCCCCGAACCTCATACGCATGTGTCACGGTCTGCCTGATCCAACGGGAAATGGTAGCCGACGAGGCTGCCGAGCCCTTTTTGAAGCCCTCGGCCAACACAAACAAGTCAGACTTCCGAAAGAAGCTGTAGCACTCAAATACACCCGTAAGCTCCTCACCGCATCCAAAGAATGCAACTCAAAATCCTTAGGATGTTTGGGGCGAGGGCACAATGAGGGAAGGACAATATCCTCATTCAAAAGAAAAGAGGAGACCACCTTTGGAAAGAAAGAAGGTGGAAGTCGCAGCACCGCCTTGTCCTTATGAAGAATCAAGTACGGGGACTTGCAGGACAAGGCAGCCAATTCAGAGACCCGCCGCGCGGATATGACAGCCACTAGAAAGATTAACTACTGCGACGAGAGACGAGGGAATGTCCCTAATCTGCTCATATGGTGGTCTCTGAAGCACAGAGATTTACCAGAACTAAGTCCCACGTCGCCATGGGCGGCCGAAACTGGGAAGCCACATGCCATACCCCCTGTACAAATGTACGAATCAGCAAATGGGAAGCCAAAGGACGCTGAAAAAGGACTGCCAAGGCCGAAATCTGACCCTTGAGAGTACTCAAGGCCAGGCTTTTGTCAAGGCCCTGCTGCAGAAAAGTCAGCACCCTGGACACCACATAAGAGCGAGGGTTCCAACCCCCCGCCTCACAACATGTAATATAGGCCTTCCAGGACCTGTGATAAATCTTGCGCGAAGTGCACTTACGCGCTTTAAGCATAGTAGGAATCACTGAATCAGCGACTCCCTGATCCCTCAGCACCTGGGACTCAATAGACAAGCTGTCAAAGCCAGCGAGGCTAAAGCAGGGTGCAAGATGGGGCCTTGAGGCAGCAGATCTTCAGGAAGTGGAAGCCGCCAAGGGGTGTCCGCCACCATCCGAACCAGATCGGCGTACAAAGTGCGCCGAGGCCAATCGGGAGCCACCAGGATTGCCGGAATACCTTCCACAACTATCATGCGCAGAACCCGTGGCAACAGCTTCAGAGGAGGGAAGACATATAGCAGCCGATACCGACCCCAAGGAGCCACCAGCGCGTCCGTGGCAACCGCCAACGGATATCTTGTTCTGCACATGAAGGTCTTCACCCTGTGATTGAACCTGGACGCCATAAGGTCCACCTCTGGTGTGCCCCACTTGCGGCAAAACTGGCGAAACACTTCCGGATGCAGGGACCATTCCCCTTGGTCCAAAGTGTTGCGGCTGAGAAAGTCCGCCTGCCAGTTCTCCACTCCCGGAATGTAAATGACGGAGATCGCTGGAACATGACGTTCCGCCCCGCGGAGAGTCAGAGCCACCTCCGCAGCCGCTGCGGAACTTCTTGTCCCGCCTTGATGGTTCACGTATGCCACGGCCGTGGCAATGTCCAACTGAACCCAGACAGGGAGACCCCGCAGCCTTATCGACCAACGGGACAAGCAGAGCCTGATCGTTCTCAGTTCCAACACATTTATCGGAAGTCGAGCTTCCTGAGCCGACCACCGGCCCTGGGCCGCAAGCCGACCCAGCACCCCTCCCCAGCCCAACAGGCTGGCATCCGTCGTTACTATCGACCAGTTGAGGGGAAGAAAGGATTTTCCTAGCGTTAGAGCTGGGGCCCGAAGCCACCAAGTCAATGAACCCCGGGTCTTATGATCCAAGCAGATCAGTTTGTCCAGGGATAGAAGAGATTTGTCCAGTTGCGACAGAATCGCCTTCTGTAGGAGCAGAGTGTGGCTCTGGGCGTACGGTATTTCCTCAACAGGAGATACCGTGAGCCCCAACACCCCCATGCAGAACCGTAGGGATGACCTCCGGCGTGACAGCAGGGCCCGTACCGCTGCCTGTAACCCCAACAACTTGTCGGGAGGCCAGAACACCTTCGCCTGCACTGTGTCCAGAATCAGACCCAGATACTCCAGGCGACCGGAAGGGGACAGCGAGAACTTCTGCAGGTTGATGAGCCAACCAAAGTCCCTCAAAGCGGGCACCGCGATTCTCACGTCCTTCTCCAGGGACACAGCCGACTCCGCTCTCAAGAGCAGGTCATCGAGGTACGCCACCACCGTGAAACCTCACTGTCTCATCAGCGCAAGGACCGGAGCCAACAGCTGGGAGTAGAGGCCAGCCGGAAAGGAAGGGCCACAAACTGGTAGTGCAGGTCACCCACTGCGAAACACAGAAGCGCTGACGGCTGAGACAGATGGGAACGTGCAGGTAGGCGTCCTTGATATCCAAGGACGCCAAGAACTCTCCCTGACGCAAGGCAGCCACGACTGAGCCAATGGACTCCATCTTAAACATTTTTGCCTGCACAAAACAGTTCAGAGCCTTTAGATCCAACACCGGCCTGACACCGCCCTTTTGGGCACCACAAAGAGGTTTGAGTAAAAACCGCAGGACCTCTCCTCCAGAGGAACCGGCACGATCACCCCCTGATCCGCAAGAGACTGGATCACGCCCAAACGCTCCTCCCGACGCCCCTGAGGGAGTCTCAAGGTTGAGGGCCTGTCTGGGGGTAGAGAGCTGAACTCTATCAGGTACCCGGTGGACACCACTTCTAGTACCCACCGACCAAGGGACCGCAGACTCCAGCAATCGGCCCCCCACCCGAGAGATGGGTGGGGGCATCCCGTCATGCGGTAGAGGATTTATCCTCCGCCTTGCCAGGCTACGCTGCCAAGTCCTTTTACCGGAGCCAGCCGAGGCCTTACCGGGCTTGGAGCCCATCCCTGCCGCACGAAAAAAACTTCCTCTGCCCGGAAGAAAAGGGCCCTGTCGGCGGCGAACATCCCGCCGCTTGGGTTCCGGGAGAAAGGAGCTCTTCCCCCCTATGAAACTCTTAATGATTTCATCCAGCTGCGGTGCAAACAAACGACCCCCCTGAAAGGGGAGATCTGTGAGTCCCTTTTGAGATGCCTGGTCGCCCGACCAGGAACACAGCCACAACACCTGCCTGATGACCACCGCAAAAGCTTGGGGGGCTCCGGAGCCGTGCCCGCCCGGTATAACCCTCCTAGGAAGGCTACCCACCAAAGCCCGGATGCCGCTCCCGCGCCCCTGGGGCGGGGGAGGGGGTCCACTCACCACTCCGATGGGCGATGCGGGTAGCCACCCGTAGCAGACTGTTCCCCCCACACGGAGAAGGATTGCTGCTGGCCAGGCCACTGGAGATGCATGCGCCAAACCCTGGGCACAAGTGGGGTTAACCACTGGCCGCCCGCACGGAACGGGCCCTGCGCGGCATGACCCTGCTTAGGCCAGGGTAGCTCGCCAGGTGGTGGCCGGGCTGTGGAAAGTTTTGTATTCGTGATATCCACTCTATGCCACCAGCCGGCTTCCCAGGGGGAACCCAGTCCACTCCTTTGCACTAGGCAAACAAAAACTGAATGCCATTGGCCAGCAGGGGGTTTTATGCTCAGGCGAGGAAGGCCCCCTGGGAGGGGCTAGCCTATCCCTGTTGATTTTATTTCTGTTTTGCCTAGTCACTCCTGATAGGACGAACATAAAACCCACGTGTTATGAAGAGCTGCGTCTGTCAGTGAACGTAAGAGAAAAACTGGTCACCTGTTGGTAAAAATAGCCAGATCACAGCAATCATCTCCAGTCATTGGAGCTATTCGCTCTTCCTCTGGACGAATAACTAGTGATCCTGATCAGATTGTGACTTTACTGGCATCCTTCTATTCTGCCTATGACTACCATCCTGACTCGCTTGACTTGTATCTCATTGATACATCACTCCCTACTCTGCCAGCTACAGCCTGTGCATCCTTGGACGCTCCAATTACTATAGAGGAGTTTCAGAAGGCGGCCAGTTCTTTTCCCACTTGTATGGCCCCCGGTGGGGACGGTATCCCTATGGAAGTTTATACCACATATGGGGAGCAGATTTTGCCTAAGCTGCTGGAGGTATTCAATACCTTGCTCAAAACTGGCTCCCTACCAGACTCAATATCAATGGCTAATGTGGTGCTGATACTCAAGCCGGGAAAGGAGCCTCTGGATCCTGGATTCCATAGACCCATTTCCCTGCTTCAGTGTGATGTAAAAATCCTAGCTAAGGTCCTGGCTATGAGGGTGAAAAAAATTATGTCCATTATACATCCTGATCAAGATGGGTTCATGCCTCAAAAATCCGTGGCCACCAATCTTAGACGGCTGTTTCTGAATATGCAAATGCCGGTGGACAACATGGGTCGGAGAGCACTCCTTT
Source organism: Glandirana rugosa (assembly GCA_018402905.1). Taxonomy (NCBI): domain Eukaryota; kingdom Metazoa; phylum Chordata; class Amphibia; order Anura; family Ranidae; genus Glandirana; species Glandirana rugosa. Next base: position 95,091 of record BLSH010559918.1, read on the forward strand.
CCCTAGACGCGAACAAAGCATTTGACAGTGTTAGCTGGCCTTATCTATCTGTGTTGACCAAATTTGGGTTTGGCAATCGCTTGGGTGCGTTTACTATACATCAATCAGAATGTCTGATGGAATGTCCCCTGCTTTTGCATTGGGTAGGGGCACTAATAGACAGGGATGCCTCCTGTCGCCCCTGCTCTTCGCCATCGCAATTGAGACCCTCGCAGTGCTGTTACGTGCTAGCTCCTCTGTCGTCGGCTTTCGGTACGGTGAACTACATGATAAGCTTATGCTGTACACTGACGACATGCTACTGTTCCTGGGTGACACCTCCTCCACCTTGAATAGTGCCATGTCCTTGATTGTGGAGTACGGAAGATTTTCTGGACTCACCATAAATTAGACCAAATCTATGCTGATGTTGTTAGACAACATGCAAGGCCAGGCTGAGTCAGTCCCCGGTTCTGTCCCCTTGGTGACCTCCTTCAAATATTTAGGTATCTGTGTCTCCCCTAACCTCATAGGTTGGCATAGACTCCATACCGGACGGCCTGGAGGCTCAACTCCTTCATAAACCTAATGCCCACCTACACTATGATCCAGAAAATCTGAAACAAGGTAAAACATCTCCAACACGTAACAGTACAGCCCCATTTGGGGCAATAACTCCTATGTAGAACTTGCCAAACTCCAGTATGGACCCAAATGGCGCTCCTATAGAATCACCTTGGTATCCCAGATATTTAACCAAGGGAAGTTGTTGTCCTTTGTTGAACTCCAAAATAAATTTAATTTACCATCGCATATGCTTTTTTACTATATACAACTGTCACATGCAGTTAGGGCTCAAGGTGCAACGACTAATTGGTCGCTCTCGCCTAACCCAATATTTCATTTAATTCAGTCTATGACCGATACCAAGGGATTCATATCACAGTGCTATTATATGCTTCTGATGGAATATTTGCAGGCATATCCCATCAGAGCCATGACGGAATGGGAGGCAGATGTGGTCAGTGGGAAGAGGCCCTCCAATCAGTGACTTCATGTTCACTCAATGTATCCCAGAAGGTTTAACTATACATATTGCTTAGGGCATATTACAAGCCGCTAAGACTCCATAAAATATGTGAGACTGACCCGCTATGTGCTAGATGCAGGACGACGACAGGGGACCTAATTCACCTCTTGTGGCGGTGCCCGAAATTGGACCGCTACTGGAGTGAAGTCGTCTCCACAATTCAGAGTTTTTCAGGTCAGCATCCCCATGAACCCTATTCAATGCCTGTTAGGCGTTTTAGAGGAGGTTGTGCGGGATGAACCAGTCAGGATAGCTGTCTCCAGGGCCTTATTCCAGGCCAGGCTGGTCATTCTCTTAAACTGGAAATCTGCTAATCCACCGCTGATTAAAACATGGTTGACCCAAATGGGCAACACGCTACGCCTAGAAATACAGGGGTAGGCTTAACAAATTTGAAAAGCTTTGGTGGTCCCCATAGCTTGATGTTTCTGCTCTTTCACCTAAGGAGCTGGTCATGATGCAACTCTTGCAGGGCCCTACAGGATAGTATGATGCAATGACATAACCTGTATAAACCCAGACATGCTGTGATGTGTGGCAATGTATGGGGGGGGGGGGGGGGGGGGGAGATTTATTCTAAAGGCATGGCACTATTAACTACTTCTTTTCCTTTTCTTTGATATTTGTGTTTGAGTTATGGTGGCAATCCATGTCTACCTGTATACATTTTCCAATAAAAACCTTTTCCTGATTAAAATAAATAAATAAAGGGAATCTCTCAGAGAGGCTGGAAAGGTCTGTAAGCCCACGTTCACATTGGGCAGATTTCACATGTCAAATCGGAGCCTATTGCCGGCAATGACATCGTCCAAATCGGTGCAATACCGACTTTGCAGCACCTCACCAATTCCCAAATGTTGTTTCTGCCCTACTTTTGGTGATTTCAAAAGACATCTGTGCAGTACCCCGCAGTGTGAACGTGGGCTAAAAGAGACAACACCAAATTAAGGCCCTACAGAGGCAATGGAGACTACACAGGTGAAAAGTCTCCACAGGTGAAAAAATCTGCACAATACCCTGCACAAAAGGATTTTATCAAGGAATGTGCCTCGATATTTCTCTGAAACAAAACAGCCAAAGCCAAGATGCCCCTTCATGGTACTTAAGGCCAGAGGCATATCCAAACCAGACTACAGAAACACTAAAATGTGCCCTTAACAGTCGAGGAAGAAACTTGCAAGCCTCGAATGAGGGAAAATAAACATTCTATGTACGATGGCACAATTTCCTGGAGGTCGACTTTCTTGCCCTGAGAAGAGTAGGAATTACAGAGTCGGAAACAACCGTGCGCTCAGGATGTGACTTTCAAAAGATATGCCATCAAACGACCGCAAAGCAGGATAAAAGATCGGATCCTGCAATTGCTGGTCTGGCCGATCCCATCTACCAGGAGGATTAAGTCCTGGTTCACATTTGTGTGATGCAGGAACCAGCGCGATTCCTGTGTGGGTTCAGAAGAGGAAAAAAAAAAAAGATCAGGGAGAACAGTAACTGACATCTACTAAACTAGATCAAGCTATTTTTTAAACAGTGTATATAGAAAGTAAGGCAACAGTGTATATAGAAAGTATTTTAACAACTCTGTTGTGATTATTAAGGATACATTTCTCTAAAATATCTACAGATATGAATGTTTTCTTGCTTTAAGGTGATTTAAAACTTGTTCAGAAAGAAAAAATACTTTATTTGCATAGTCTGGGTCCTAATTTACTTTAGCTTAACACTATCTTTGGAAATTCTGCTGCCAGACTCATCTACTCTACCAACCGCTGTGTCTGCCACCCCTCTCCGCCAATCGCTACACTGGCTTTGAATTAAATTCAAAATACTAACTACAACATACAAAGCCATTCAAATCTCTGCCCCCAGCTACATCACCAATCTTGTCTCCAACTATCACCCAAACTGTCCTCTCCACTTCTCTCAAGACCTCCTGCTCTCAACCACCTTGTCTCCTCCTTCCATGCTCATCTCCAGGACTTCTCCCCCATCCTCTGGAATGCTCTACTTCAATCTGTGTGGCTATCTCCTACTCTGGCTGCCTTCAGGCGATTCCTAAAAATTCATCTCTTCAGGGAAGCCTATCACGCCTCCAACTAACCTTTTATCACTTCACTTTATCAGCTCATTCCCCACAGTCTCAACCTTTTGTTCCACTTGCCCCACCCTATTAGACTGTAAGCTATTTTGTGTAGGGCCCTCTTAACCCTCTTGTGTTTTATTGTACTGTAACTGTATTGTCTCCCTTTATATTGTAAAGCTCTGTGTAAACTGTTGGTGCTAAATAAATCCTGTATAATAATAATAAAATACACAGGAAGGCAATACAGGTTGTCAGATATTTTTACCTGAAAGTCACTTTTTTTCCATCCTTCTTTTTCCAGTGGTTTTCTAAGCTCTTTAAACCCCCATACAGTCTGAAGGCAGAGACCAGCTGCGCGTATCTCTCGATCAGAGCGCCCTCTATAAGAAGTACAAACCAAATCATGTTACAGTAAAAAGTCAGATCTATTGAGTCTGCAAAGTATATACAAAAGTTAGTAAACAAGTCAAAAATATAATGTATACTATATACTGGTGAATATGTGTGTGTATATATATGTATATGTATATATATATATATATATATATATATATATATATATATATATATATATATATATATATATATATATATATACACACACACAC
>BLSH010559918.1:106827-118025 GCA_018402905.1 Glandirana rugosa
CCCCCGTGAGAAATGCAGATCTCCTTTTTTCTAAAGTAGATGTTTATGCCTTTCCAAAGAAGTGTCATAACCCCAGCAAAGCATGGATCCAATTTGCTATAACGGGGGAAAAAATTCCTTCCCGATTCCCCGAGAGGCAATCGGATTCACCCTGGATCAACTTTACCTAAAAATGTTAGCACCCAGTTATATTATTTACATTAAGGAAAGAATCCAGGCATTTTTTAAAGCAATCAACTGTGCTGGCCAAAACCACCTCTGGAGGGAGTCTATTCCACATTTTCACAGCTCTTACTGTGAAGAAACCTTTCCGTATTTGTAGATGAAATCTTTTTTCCTCTAGACGTAAAGAGTGCCCCCCTGTCCTTTGTGATGACTTTAAAGTAAATAACTCCACACCAAGTTCACTATATGGACCACTTATATACTTGTGCATGTTGATCATATCCCCCCTTAATCTCCTCTTCTCAAGTGAGAATAAATTCAGATCCTCTAATATTTCCTCATAGCTGAGCTCCTCCATGCCTCTTATTAGTTTGGTTGCCCTTCTCTGCACTTTCTCCAGTTCCCCGATATCCTTTTTGAGAACAGGTGCCCAAAACTGAACTGCATATTCCAGATGAGGTCTTACTAATGATTTGTACAGGGGCAAAATAATGTCTCTGTCTCTGGAGTCCATACCTCTCTTAATACAAGAAAGGATTTTGGTTGCTTTGGAAACTGCAGCTTGGCATTGCATGCCATTATTAAGCTTATGATCTACCAGCACCCCCAGATCCTTCTCCACTACGGATTCCCCCAGTTGTACTCCCCCTAGTATGTACGATGCATGCATATTCTTAGCCCCCAAGTGCATAACTTTACATTTATCAACATTAAACCTTATTTGCCACATAGCCGCCCAATTAGACAGTGCATTGAGGTCGGCTTGTAAGTTGGAGACATCCTGCAAGGAAGTTATTCCACTGCATAGCTTTGTGTCATCTGCAAACACTGAAATTGTACTTCTAATCCCAGACCCTATATCATTTATAAATATATTGAAAAGTAAGGGTCCCAACACTGAACCTTGGGGTACACCACTGATAACCTTAGACCATTCAGAATAAGAATCATTAACCACTACTCTCTGAATTCGGTCTTTTAGCCAGTTTTCTATCCATTTACAAATTGATCTTTCCAAGCCACTCACAGAAGGTCTACTCCTTGCACTAGGCAACAAAAACTGATATGCTATTGTCTAGCAGGGGGTATGCTAAGGTGAGGACGGCCCCCTGGGAGGGGCCAACCTATGCTTTTGTTTTATTTTGCCTAGTCTACTCCTAGTGATATGAGCATAACCCCACTTGTCTAATGAAGGGCTGCGTCTGTCAGTGAACGTAAGAGTAATGCTCGTAGCCACCGGTTTCTTAGGCCATAGAGATGATTGGAGCCATTCTAGTCTTCGATCAGCTCTATGGTCAGCTGGCAGAACCACCAGCTGCATTCTCACGTTCCCCAGTGGGACAGGAGAGCCTGAGAAGACAAGCAACATACTAGTATATCGCTGGTCCTTGCTGGGCATATATTTTAATGTTCTTTTTTTTCATGCAGCCTGTGGGTTAAATGGAAAAAAAAAAATCAAATCGGTGGGAATGCCCACCATTAGAAAACCTCCCTTAATCCACCCAGTCTAATGGTGGGCATAGCCCCTTTTTAAAAAAAAAATATAACAGAGCATAGGGGCAATATGCCCCAATTTCCACCCACTGACCCTATACTCCGGTATATTTGCTCTATTTTTAACTGTGGTGGTAAAATCACTGGAGTCGCTGCTTTATGAATGGTGGGAGCAAACGCTTTTGCTGTCACCATTAATAAATCAGTGCTGCAGCTGAATGGCGTACCTGAAAAAAAATAAATTAATAAAACACAGTAACAAAAAAATTACATACCTGCAAAGAAAACATAACAGTAACAAAACATTACAGGTATGCATAAAAAATATTAACACTAGAGAGAACAATAGAGAGAGATTAGAGAGAAAACAAGAGAAGAAAAAAAAGAACCGTACAACTGGTTTTGGCTTTTATTTTTATATTTTTTTTGTATTTTTTTAACATTTTTTTCTGGTTTTAAATTTTTTTTTGTGACTAAAAACGAACTGGTTCCAGGTTTGTCTCTCTCAAAATGCACTGGCATCTTTGGAGACCCTATTTAAGTGTGTATCACTGTGGCTGCTGTACCTTTCGCTAATTCACTGTGTGGTAGCGTTCAAAATAGTCTCCAATGCAGAGACCAGGCTGTTCAGGACAGGTGGGACAAGCAGTGTAGGTGTCATGCCTGTATCCACATTGTCTGCAGACACAAAATCTCTTTTGGGGTGTTCTGTGGCACCACAGAGGACTCGTGGAAAGTGCCTCCCATGCAGCCGGCTAACTGCATTAAAATTGTGAAGTGGGGGTGCAGCACTATCTGGAAACAGATGGGCTGTGACGGTCTCTATAAGACATGAGCGTTCAACAAAGCCAAATGAAATAGGTATACAGACACCTTTTTGTACCAGCGTCTGGCCTTATGGGTAAATTGGGTACGGCGCCAATAACTGGTCGTTGAGGTCCACCCCTCCCATATTTATGTTATAATCGTGAACACAGAGGAGTTTCTCCACGACAACATTCACCATTGGAATTTGGACGGTCGTATCTGCATGAAGTGAGGTCAGAATGAAAACATTCCGATTATCCCTCCACTTCATTGCAAGCAAATTATTACACTTCAAGCAGGCTCTCTCCCCCCCTATCTAAGATGGGAATCTACAAGCCGTTAAGGGAAGCCCCGGCGATTAGGTCGCATGGTGCCACATGCGCCAATTTGGTGATCAAACAAGTGACTAAAAAGTGTCACGCTCATGTAATAATTGTCCATGTACAAGTGGTACCCCTTTCCGAATAAGGGTGACACCAAGCTTCACACAATCTTGCCAGCGCTCCCTATGTAGTCTGGGCATCCTTCCGGCTCAACGTGACTGTCTTTGCCCTCATAAACCATGAAACTACATGTATAGCCTGTGGCCCTGTCACAGAACTTATACAGTTTGACACCGTATCTGGCACGCTTGCTGGGGACGTACTGTTTGAAAGCAAAACGGTCAGAAAATTTAACCAGGGACTCGTCCACGCACACAACTTGGTTGGGAATAAAATGTGTGGTGAACTGGGTGTTGAAGTGGTTTATGTGGGGCCAAATTTTGTAGAGCCAGTCATATTCAGGGTTACCCCGTGGACAACTGAGTTCATTGTCACTGAAGTGCATGAACCACAAAATCTGCGTGTATCGTGTCCTGGCCATGCAAGCAGAGAACACAGGAATATGGTGAATTGGGTCAGTGGGCCAATATGACCGCAACTCAGTTTTTTTGTTATGCCCATGAGGAAGGAAAGGCCCAGAAAGGTCTTGAATTCTGGAACCGTGATTGGTTTCCAGTCTCTGGCAAGTGTCAAATGGGGATTAGCGGCGATAAACTGACCAGCATATAAATTGTTTTTGTCCACTATAGATCTAGAGAGATCTTCCGTGAAATATAGCGAATAAAAAATAAAAAAAAATTGATGGCCGTAAAATCAACTGTATTTACCGTGACTCCAGGTTGGCCAGTGAATGGGGGAAGTATGGGTGCTGAATCAGTGGGGGCTTGCCAATCAGGGTTAGCAAATTCAGCAGGAAGGGCACTATGGGTTCTGTGGGCCTGTGTTTGTCTTCTTTGTGGCTGCGGGACATTACTTGTGCTAGCTACACCAGCTTGAACTTCACTTATGGGACTCGCCACGTCCCCAAGTGTTACTGCAGTGCTGGTTTGTCTATGACCAGGATGTACTGGTGCTTGCCAGTTCACCAGGAGTAGCGGCGCTAGTACTGGCTCTCTGCTCCATACGAGAGCCCTGCGGTTCATGCACCTCAGCGACAGCAGAACGGGATCTGGTACGCCTGACCACAGCAGGGACCGCTCCGTCGTCAGAGCTATCTCACAGGGTGCCGCTGCTGCCTACTGGTTCATATGCGGAGCCTGATTCTGACAGAGGAGCATCCCCATCACTCTTGTCTGTCATAATCAGCATAGTGTAGACCTCTTCGCTAGTATACGTGTTATTGGACATTTTGGTCTTTCTAAATTTGATACATACACTAGCGTGACTCACAGGCAAAAAAGCGCACCTGGCTGTCAGAGCCAGTTTCAAACACTACCAAAATCACTGTCAGATTTCGCAGGGATCGGGTGTGATCTCTGAGAATGCTGCAGATATGTGTAAAGTGTTTGTTAAGTGTCAGCGATCTATTGATCCTGCACTTGGGTGGGCTGGGTGGAGGGGCTAAACGCAGGTGCTAGAAGGTATCTGGGCTGATCCGCGAACACTGCGTTTTTTTAGAACACTAATCTAGTGGGGGCGCTAATATATATCTTATCAGATCACAAATATTGATTTGATCAGATACTACAATAGTATCTAACACTATTTACGCTGACCCCAACACACAATAAAACCTAACTGGTGTCACCGCTGGGCAATCAGGGGTTAAAACCTTTATTTAGGTGTGTATATGTATGTATATATATTTATTTACACATAAAAATATACATGGCGGGTGCCCTGATGGGGGAAAAAAAAAAAAAAAAAGATTTATCCAATAAGCGTCTCCTGTGACACTTATACAGTGATCACATGTGATAGGGGGCATTCAAGGGGTTAAAAACTATGGGGGGGCACTATATGACACTGACAGGGGGTGACCGCAATGAAGGGGTTAACTGGGGGGGACCATGGGGTGATCAAACTGTCCTGGTGTCAGTGTAGTGTTGTGCAACTCACTTTTAGTAGCTCTCTCTTCCTCGCCGAAACCGAAAAGGGCTTCAGGGAGGAAGATGAGCTCACTTTCTCTGCCTCTGTTTACATTACAGAGGCAGAGGTGCACTACGATTGGCCAGGACCGATCAGAAGAGCCAGGCCAAATATTATTGGCCTGGCCCTGGAGACTGATCGGTCCTCTATCAAATCAGATCGTAGTGGCCGCGCTGTGAGCACGCGCTGTGAGCACGGTGACAACCTGGCGGCGTTTCACTTTAACGAACCACTTTGCAAGTGGTTAATGTTCATTTTTTACTGAGTTCCTGGAGCATAGCTTTATCTACGTCTACTGCTCAGACACTTGACCTTCTGGTCTCTGCTCCAGCAGAATCAGTCTTATGCAGCCCCTTTACTTGCCCCCTCCCCTTCTTCTGTCCAATCACAGAGAGGTTCATATTATGTGAATCCATGCACAAAATACAAAGCCTTCTGTGAATGAACAGTGGAGGGGTGGGGTGGGGTGCTGCTGTGTAAGAATGTGGCATCTCCCTGGTCAGGGTGTCAGAAGTATAGAGATAGAGGTAAAATAAATATTGAACACGTCACCATTTTTCTAGGTGAATATATTTCTAAAGTTGCTATTGATGTGAGATTTTCACAACATCTTGGTAACAACCTATGCAATCCATATATACAAAAACCAAAACAAATAAGTTCAGAAATTAAAACTAAGTGTAATAAGATGGAATGACAGAGGGAAAAAATGTATTGAACATGTTGATATTTAGAACTGAAAGTAGAACTACAGGCAAAATGTTTTTTTTCCCATTTTGGATAGAGCAAAGGGAGGGTTATAACTCCTGTTAGATTTTTTTTTTCACCTTCTGTGCCCCATTGCAAAGATTTCCCTTCACTTCCTGTCCCATAGCTAAACAGGAAGTGAGAGGAAATCCATGCAAAGGGAGTTCTTTGGGGATCCTCAGGTCATCAGAACTAGTGTCCCTATTGGAAGATTTCCCCTCTGTTACTTTTCTGTGGTCAACCCAAAATTTGTCATTTTCATTTACTTTCACTTTCAATGATAATGGTATACATGACAAATAGAAAGGGTAAATCTCCTTAATGGCGGCACAGATAGCAATAAAAACATAAGCATTCTAAATCCTCTGCAATCTATCCAGAGCTAAAATAAAAGTTTTGCCTTTAGTTATACTTTAAGTTATGTGTAATAAAATGGCATGACACAGGGAAAAAGTATTAAACATACTAACTGAAAAGAATATTCTATTTCGTACAAAATCCTTGTTCTTAATGACAGCTTCAAGACAGGAGGCTGTATGGAGAAACTAGTCACGTGCATTGCTCAGGTGTGATTTTGGCCCTCTTCCTGTCTTCAAATCTTGAAGGTTCCGTGGGCCTCTCTTCTAAGCTCTGATCTTTAGATCTTTTCAAAAATCTATGAAAAGAACTAAAGATCAGAGTTCATAGAAGAAGCCCATGCAATTTTAAGACATGGAATGTTTAGTATGTATTTACTCAATGCAACCTTAGCTTTTAGATTTTAACCAAAAATGGGTATTATATGGGGTTTTTGCACTAAAATAAATTTTATTATATTTTTTCCTAAAAATTTGAGTTAAACAGTCACGCAAATATATGACATAAAAATTTGCAACTATCACCTGATTCTACAGGGCCTCTACTTTCAGAAAATATAGAATGTTCAGGGGTTTTAAGTAATTTTATTGCCAAACATTAAAAATTTTACATGTATGCGAAAAATAAAAAAATTGCTCTGGAGCCGAACTGTATAATAATGCTTACATGTAGGTAAAATGAACGTTTATCATTTAGACGATATTCACGTTTTGCAGCTGGTAAAAACAGAGTCCTAACCTGGGAGATTAACGAGGGAAAAAAACTTCTTAGATCTAAAAATAACTATAGAAAACAAAGATGTACTAAATGATTTGTTAAACAACTGATCAAAACAGCCTACATCCCAGTTGTAGAGGTTGTCACTATGACCCCCCCAGATAGTCAGACCGATTGTGGTAAGGAATACCAGAAGGTGGGAGGGGCTTTGGAAGCTCTCTCGGAAGCGCACTTGCCCGAATGCCCCCACAGCAAGTGGCTCGCTCTGGGGGTCACTCAGCAGGGGTGAGGAGCCCAGAGCGCCATAGAAAGATCCCAGAATAGGACAATCAGGGCTGCTCTGTGCAAAACCATTGCACAAAACAGGTTAGTATAATACAGTATATAGCAATCCCACATCCGCTGTGGCCAATATACATTTTGTGTTTGTTTTAATGGTTCCGAAGATTTGTTACAGATGTTTAGTATCTCACAAATATGCCTGTTGTCCTACTGTTGTAGGAACTAGTCGATATATTAACACATTCTTGCACCAATGAATTCAATACCACGGACTCTCTGGTGGTATTTAGATTCGTGCATTTTTGGTAAACAATATTTTGCTGATACCCTGCAGGAGGAGGGTGAACTAAAATACTTTATTTTCCTTTACTCATTTTTCACCATATTTCTTCCAGTTATTTCGCCCTCTGATTCAATCCCAATATTTGGATATGTATTTTTTTCACTCAACAGCCTTTCCATCTCACATTTTTATCTATCCTTTGATAGTACTCTAGTCTCTCCTTTATCAGCAGAGCATGATTTTTTCTCTTTCAGACTTCAAGTCAGGTGATTGGCTGGGCCATTTAGCAGCTTTATTTTCGCTCTTTGAAACCAATTGAGAGTTTCCTTGGCTTTGCGTTTGGGATCATTGTTTTGCTGAAATGCACACCCTTGTTTCATCTTCATCATCCTGGTAGATGGCAGCAGATTTTTATCAAGAATATCTTGGTACATTTTTCCATTCATCCTTCCTTCAATAACTGGAAGTTTGCCAGTATCGTTTGCTGAAAAACAGCCCCACACCATGATGTTCCCACCTCCAAACTTCACTGTTGGTATGGTGTTTTTGGGGTGATGTGCAGTGCCATTTGACCTCCAAACATGGTGAGTATTATGGCATCCAAAGAGTTACATTTTGGTCTCAACTGACTAGAATCTCCCAGTATTTTAAAAGCTTGTCTGAATGTTGTACAGCAAATGTTTAAATAAGCTTCAACATGCTTTTTCTTTAACAATGCAGGCCATGGCAGTTGAGTGCATTACTTATTGCTTTCTTTGAAACAATTGTAGCTAATTCCTGGTCTTTCTGAAGCTCTTTAGAAGTGGGTCCTTGGCTCTTGGACAACTCTTCTGATAATTCTTATCACTCCTGTCAGAAAATTCGCAAGGAGCAGTTGGTTGTGACGGGTTTATGGTTTAAGTATTCAACTCTTATTCCCTGGGTCATTCCATTTTATTACACATAACTTAAATTTCTCAAGGTATTTTTTTTTTGCCAATGAATCTTGGTCTGGACCTGCTAATCAGTCCTGGCGATGAAATGCCTCCTCTGCCTCTGTAATGTAAACAGAGGCAGAGGGAAGTGATGTCACCTTCCTTCCTGGAGTCCTTTTCGGTTCCAGCGAGGGACAGAGGACATCTAAAATGTGCGTGTACAACACTACACTGACACCAGTACACGTAGGCACATGTTTCAACCCCCTGATTGCACCCCCTCACCCCAGTCAACACCTTCACTCCTGTCATTGTGTCGTACAGTGCATTGATCAGATCTTTCACTGATCACTGTACCTGTGCCACTAAATCACCTTAAGGTAGGTAGTAGTAGGCCCAGGTGCCCCCTTGCCCCCCTTAACCACTGCAGCCCCGGAAGGATTTCCCACTTTAGGACCAGAGCCCTTTTTGCGATTCGGCACTGCGTCGCTTTAACTGACAATTGCGCGGTCGTGCGACGTTGTACCCAAACAAAATTTGCGTCCTTTTTTACCACAAATAGAGCTTTCTTTTGGTGGTATTTGATCCCCTCTCTGTCATTTCTGATTGCCGCTATAAACAAAAGAGCAACAATTTTGCCAAAAAAACCCCAAATTTCTTACTTTTTGCTAAAATACAAATCCAAAAAAATATAAAAAAAACTTTTTTTCCATCGGTTTTGGCCGATTTATATTCTTCCTCATATTTTTGGTAAAAAAAAAAAAAAAAAAAGTCGCAATCGGCGTTTATTGATTGGTTTGCGCAAAAGTTGCCGCGTTTACGGATAATGAGAATTAATTTCTGGGGTTTTTATTTTTTTAAATTTTTTACTAGTAATGGCGGCGATCTGCGATTTTTAGCGGTACTGTGATATTGCAGCGGACATGTCGGACCATTTTGACACTTTTTTGGGACCATTGGCATTTATACAGCGATCAGGGCTATAAAAATGCACTGATTACTGTGTAAATGTCATTGGCAGTGAAGGGGTTAATCTGCAGGGGGCGCTCTAAGGGTTAACTGGGCGTGTTCTAACTGTGTGTGGGCTGCCCTGGCTGGGGGAGGGGGATGATCACAGCTTCCATATAGAGGAAGGCTGTGATCATCGCCCTTCCCCCTTCAACAGAACGGAGGTCCATGTTTACTTACACGGACCTCCGTTCTTACAGTGCAGGAGAGCCATCGCAGGTTGCCGGCGTCAATCGAGTCCGCCCTACCCGCTCCCTAGCTCCCCCCGAACACAGTGAGCACGCCTCCGGCAACGCGCGCGTGCTCACAATACTAGTTATCGTGGCCGCCGTCCTGTGACGGCGGTTCGCGATAACGAACCACCTTGTCGCCGTCACGCTGCGGCGGGCGGTCGGCAAGTGGTTAATAAAGGTTTTAACCCCATGATTGCCCCCCGTCACCTGTGATCACCGTATAAGTGTCACGGGTGACGCTACTTAAGTAGTTTTTTCATCAGGGTACCCGCCATATATTATATATATATACACCTTATACAGGTTTTAACCCCCCGATTGCCCGGCAGTGACCTCAGTTAATGTTTAGTCTAAGTTAGGGTCAGCGTCAATCTCCAGCAGGGTCAGATTAGTCAGGTACTCTGACACGCGTACACACATACACTAGATAGGTCAGTTAGTAGTATAGTATCTGTACAGATCAATATCTGATCTGATCTAGATTAGCGTCCCCAGCACCTTGATGTTCCAAAAAAACGCAGCGTTAGCGGAATCAGCCCAGATACCAGCTAACACCTGCATTTAGCCCCTCCGTCCAGCCCACCCAAGTGCAGTATTTAATAAATCACTGACACTTACAATACACAACTGCAGTGTTCGCAGAGTTCACGCCTTGATCCCTGTGAATGCTGACAGTGATTTTGGTAGCGATTGACGCAGGCTATGACAACCAGGTGAGCGTTTTTGCCTGCGAGTCACACTAGTGTACCGATTAATTTAGAGTCCTACATGTCAAATCAGAGGTACACTAGTGATGAGGCCTACGCGATGCTGAGCATGACAGGTAAGAGCGATGGGGAAGCCTCCCACGGTACCCTGACAGATAGCTCTGACAACGGAGTTGTGGTCCCTGCTAAGGTCAGGTGTACCCGACCCCGTTCTGCTGTTGAGGTGCAAGAACCGCAGGGCTCTCATATGGAGCAGAGAGCCAGTACTAGCGCCGCTCATCCTTCTGGTGAACTGGCAAGCACCAGCGGCCTAGTACACCCTGGTAGTAAATCCAGCACTGCAGTAACACTTGCTTACGTGGCGAGTCCCATAAGTGCAGTTAAAGCTGGTGTGGCTAGCACAAGTAATGTCCCACAGCCACGAAGACAACAAAGACAGGCCCACAGAGCCCATTGTGCCCTTCTCGCTGAATACGCTAACCCTGATTGGCAACCCATCACTGATTCAGCACCTGTACTTCCCTCATTCACTGGCCAACCCGGAATTCAGGTGGAAACAAGTATTTTTATGACCCTTGATTTTTATTCCCTATTTTTCTCTGAAGATCTCTATAGATCTATTGTGGACCAAAGCAATTTGTATGCTGGTCAATTCATCGCCGCTAATCCCCATTATCACTTGCTAGAGAACGGAAACCTATTACAGTTTCCGAATTTAAGAACTTTCCCTTGTTATGGGCATATGTAAAAAATCTGAGTTGCGGTCATATTGGTCCACTGACCCAATTCCCCATGTGCCCGTGTTCTCTGCTTCCATCACCAGGGCACGATTCAAGCAGATCCTGCATTTATTGTTGAAAGATTTTATTGAAGTTTATCATGTATAACAGGCTTAGATTATAATACATAGATCTAGTACTAGCGGTGCTGATCGTACCAGCTAACCTATATCTAGTAGCAGTAGACTTAGGCCAGTAGAACAAACCCATATATTACACAAGGAAAAAAACAGGGCGAAATATATGTCTCCAGATACTATGGGATAACAACTTTTGTCGAATGGGCTTACACTT
>BLSH010559918.1:165702-178366 GCA_018402905.1 Glandirana rugosa
TATATATATATATATATATATATATATATATATATATATATATATATATATATATATATATATATATATATATATATATATTTTATGTTTGATACATAACAATTTTTAATGGGATTATATAACATTTTATATACACAGTTATCACAGGCACATTTTTAACTACCTTTACTTATTTATTTGGCACACATTATTATTTATTATTTTTTACACTACCTGTTATTTTTAAGGAATCTAGGTTAGCGCCATCTGCTGTTTATACTTGTTTTTTACTTCTTTCCCACTAGGGATTTCATGCAGGGCAGCTTCCTGTGTTATTTATAACATACCTTTATACATAACCAACTGTATTCTTGGCGCGGAATTTTCCTCATAGCTTTTGGTCCATGCAATGTGAAAAATGTTGGATGCCTAGGAGGCACAGGTGCATTGTAAAGATTGAAACAAACACCCTGTCAAAATCAATATAATTCACATATACCAGTATATATACTGCGGCAGGACGGCCGCTCTGTGCTAGATCTTGTACCTAATACATGATCTGATACTTCTGGGTCTGGGGTGCACACCGCCGGTGAGCCGCTCCCCTTGTGATCACACACAGCGAGAGCCCTGCGGCGGGTACCGCAGACTAGATGTCTGCGGGCACCTGCCGATTTCACAGGCAGCATTTGTTTTATTTTTGTAGACATTTTTCCCCTCTGCTTTCCACTGGTGATCTGGCCAGTAACACACCTCCTATATTAGAGTGCCCCCACTCTGGATGAAGAGCACAGGTGGCAGATTTGGACAACACTAAACAAAGTCTGGCGCTAGGGGGCTGGGACACAAGGCTGGTCTGGGATAAACATGCGGTGCCCTGTGAGAGACCAAGGAGCAGCTATGTGGAGTGTACCAGGAGCGGTGTGGAATAGGAAACAGCAGCAACAAAGCCACAATAAAAAGTGCTGAATGGAAACTCCTGTGGGTGGGGAGCAGTGGGTCATTAGATGATCACAGAACAAACTCTGGAGAAGTCAGTACATTAGAAGCAAGACAGTTTACTAAAACATAATAATGCCAACAAGCTGCGAGATCCTCCCAAAAATGGAATGCTAGATGACCAAAAAAAAACACTACACAGTACCTTTACTCCCAGGGACCTGCAATGGAAGGCAGTGCTGCAATGGTATGGCGTGTTCCTGTATAAGCTGCTCAATCACCGTCATGAAGAGGTGAGGGATGGATCAACAGGATGGATGGAAACTCCTGCCTGGCTGGTAAGCCAATGGTAAGCGATGAGACAGCTGTGATGAGACAGGGAGCAGATCTGTCACTGGGTAAGCCTCTAGCATGGATCAGCAGGTGGAAAACAACCTGGGTGTGACATCTACTCAGGAAGCTGAAATCCAAAGCGACCTGGTGTAGTGGAAGTGGACTTGGACTGCAAACCACAGAGAGAAAGCCAAGATGGAGGCTGTAGTATTGACTACGCGTATCGGATCTCACAGCTTGTTGGCATTACTATTTTATCTATGTTTTAATAAACAAATGTCTTGCTTCAATGTACTGACTTATCCAGAGTTTGTTCTGTGATCATCTAATGACCCACTGCTCCCCACCCACAGGAGTTTCCATTCAGCACTTTTTATTGTGGCTTTTTGTTGCTGAGATTTGAACAACAGCAGTTTCAGGCTGAGGGGAGTGTTAGATGGACTAGCAGATTTAGATACAGTAACAAGGAGGGGTGCGGCCAGCTGGAGCCCAAGATGGACATGGCGCTCTGACACTCTGAATGAAGGGACCGGGCACGAGCGACATACAGCGACTTCTACCCACTGGGAAGAACACCAAAAGACCCCCTGAGAGCAGCGGAGGCATGACCCACTAAAAGAAAAGGACAGATTACCACAAAAACTTACGGCCTTCATGTATCAGCCGGTGGAACGGAGAGGGCAAGATGGCGCCAGTGCCGTGGCCTTGCCATCCAGTGGGAATCACCTCCTTTCATCTCCACAGGGAGCCTCATCTGTGCTAGATACAGAACAAATGGAGATGGGAAAAGTTTCTGCACACCCCAATGATTCTCCTCCTGGTACCCCGACCACGGGCAGCCCAGGCAAAGCGCGGATGAGAATGGATCCTCCAGCAACTGCAGTATCTGAGGTGAGCCAGCCATCCATTCCTCCTGGGCCCCTATATGCACAAACAGATGCCATAGCATCATATCCCACCACCAACCAACCAGTAATGGATAATATATGCTCTAGGATATGAGGATTTCCTTGAAAAATTCCATGCATGCTGACACGTTAACCCTTATGCAGCAGTTTAAGCAGGATGTAGCCATACTCAATGACTGTCTCCCATGTTGAATCGCAGATAGGTGCATGTGCTACCACAGTGAATGATATGATTGATCTGCAAGCTGAACATAACTCACAACATGATTGGATCAGAGATAAGCTAGCGGACCTTGAGGACAGGTCCAGAAGAAATAACATAAAAATCAGGAGGTACAGTTGTGCTCATAATTTTTACATATCCTTGCAGAATTTATGATTGTTTGGCCATTTTTCAGAGAATATGAATGAAAACACAAAAACATTTATTTCACTCATGGTTAGTGTTTGGCTAAAGCCATTTATTATCAATCAGCTGTGTTTACGCTTTTTAAATCAAAATTACAACCGAAACTACCCAAATGACCCTGATCAAAAGTTTACATACCCTGCTGATTTTGGCCTGATAACATGCACACAAGTTGACACAAAGGGGTTTGAATGGCTATTAAAGGTAACCATCCTCAACTGTGATTGGTTTGCTTGAAATTAGTGTGTGTAAAAGGTCAATGAGTTTCTGGACTCCTGACAGACCCTTACATCATTCATCCAGTTGGTAAAGAAAACAATCAGCGCAGCTGAGCCTAAAATAAAAGATCTAAAACTGCCAGCTAAACATCAAAGGCAATCAAACTCAATACATATAAAACTCAAAAAGATGCAGCACAGCTAAAATAAAAATTGTCCAAAGTACTGAATACTATGCATATAAAAAGGTAATAAAAAGTCCAAAGAGTCATGCACAAAGATCCACCATGTGTTGTATATCCACACTGGACAGTGAGACAAGTCCCTCCACCAACATCCACTGCACTCACCTAATAGTTTGACCCCAGTTTTACTAGAGGGTCAAACACATATGATACCCGTCACAGGGTTAACTTTCAAATACAGCAAGGTTCTTCAGGGATCCCTTCCTCACATCTAGAAACCGTCTCCGGCTCAGCTTGGGGAAGATCCGTTCCAGGACCAAAACCAGTGTGGTGGGTATAAAAAGAGTGTACACTAAGTGCAGACTGTAGATGAGCTTTAAAAACTTTTAATAAGTCAATCTACTTACAAACGTTCATTGGATAAAAGCATGTAAACAGCAAACTGGTATCACAAGCACCAGTGGGTCGTCTGAAGCAGGAGATGCACTAGTACGATCCGTGTGGACAGTCCAACAGTATTCCTCTCATCGACAGCAGCAGGTGACGTCAAAGCCGGCTTCAGACGAGCCACTGGTGCTTGTAATACCAGTTTGCTGTTTACATGCTTTTATCCAACGAACTTTTGTAAGTAGATTGACTTAATAAAAGTTTTTAAAGCTCATCTACAGTCTGCACTTAGTGTACACTTTTTTTATACCCACCACACTGGTTTTGGTCCTGGAACGGATCTTCCCCAAGCTGAGCCAGAGACGGTTTCTAGATGTGAGGAAGGGATCCCTGAAGAACCTTACCATATTTGAAAGTTAACCCTGTGAGGGGTATCATATGTGTTTGACCCTCTAGTAAAACTGGGGTCAAACTATGAGGTGAGCGCCTTGGATGTTGGTGGAGGGACTTGTGGATATACAACAAATGGTGGATCTTTGTGCATGACTCTTTGGACTTTTTAGTACCTTTTTTATGCATAGTATTCAGTAATTTGGACAATTTTTATTTTAGCTGCGCTGCATCTTTTTGAGTTTTATATCATTCATCCAGTGCTGCACTGACGTTTCTGGATTCTGAGTCATGGGGAAAGCAAAAGAATTGTCAAAGGATCTGCGGGAAAAGGTAGTAGACCTGTATAAAACAGGAAAAGGATATAAAAAGATATTCAAGGAATTGAGAATGCCCATGAGCAGTGTTCAAACTCTAATCAAGAAGTGGAAAATGAGGGGTTCTGTTGAAACTAAACACGGTCAGGTAAACCAACTAAAGTTTCAGCCACAACTGCCAGGAAAATTGTTCGGGATGCAAAGAAAAACCCACAAATAACTTCAGGACTCTCTAAAAACATGTGGCGTGGCTGTTTCAAGATGCACAAAAAGGAGGCACTTGAAGAAAGATGGGCTGCATGGTCGAGTCACCAGAAGAAAGCCATTACTATGCAAATACCACAAAGTATTCCACTTACAATATGCAAAACAGCACAGAGACAAGCCCCAAACCTTCTGGCACAAAGTCATTTGGAGTGATGAGACAAAAATTTAGCTTTTTGGCCACAACCATAAACCGTACATTTGGAGAGGAGTCAACAAGGCCTGTGAAACACGGAGGTGGATCGCTGTTGTTTTGGGGATGTGTGAGCTACAAAGGCACAGGAAATTTGGTCAAAATTGATGGCAAGATGAATGCAGTAAGTTATCAAAAAATACTGGAGGAACATTTGCATTTATCAGCCAGGAAGCTGTG
This sequence comes from Glandirana rugosa, assembly GCA_018402905.1. Lineage (NCBI taxonomy): Eukaryota > Metazoa > Chordata > Amphibia > Anura > Ranidae > Glandirana > Glandirana rugosa. The sequence continues at coordinate 170,405 of BLSH010559918.1, forward strand.
CATGGGACGTACTTGGACATTCCAACACGACAATAAACCAAAACACAAGGCCAAGTCGACCTGTCATTGGCAGCTCAGTCTCTGACCTCAATATCATTGAGCCACTTTGGGGAGATCTCAAACGTACAGTTCATGCAAGACAGCCCAAGAATTTCCAGGAACTGGAGGCTTCTTGCCAAGAGGAATGGGCAGCTTTACCATAGGAGAAGATAAAGAGCCTCATCCAAAATACCACAAAAGACTTCAAGCTGTCATTGATGTTAAAGGGGGCAATACATGGTATTAACTGGGGTATGTAAACTTTTCATCAGGGTCATTTGGGTAGTTTCTGTTGTCGTTATGATTTAAAAGATTAACACTAAACATGAATGAAAGAAACGTTTTTGTGTCATCATTCATATTCTCTGAAAAATGACCAAGAAATCAAACTCTGCCAGGATATGCAAACTTATGAGCACAACTGTATATCTGAAGAAATCCAGTCCCAGGACCTGTCCCCCTACATCCGGACCCTAATCAAAGCATTACTCCCTGAGCTCAAAAACATGGAGCTAGTCATTGACCACATCCACAGGCTCCCTAAACCATCACATTTACCAGATACTGTACCTAGAGACACTATTCTACGCATTAATTTTTCCATGTCAAGAACCAACTAATGCAGAAAACACGTACCATAGGGAGTCTGCCTGATCCTTACTCACACCTATAAATTTTTGCGGACCTCTCGCAGCATACCCTGCAGAAACTGAGACAGTTAAATAACATAACCAAGGCAACCATAGTATTCCATATCAATGGATTAACCCAGCCAAGCTCAAGGTCACCTTCCAGGGTACTAAAATGATCTCATCTGCCCAGGATGGCCTACAACGCCTGCACACTTGGGGAATCATTCCAGGACTCCCGCAGCAAAACACACTCTCCCAAGAAAGGAGATCGCCATCTGCTAGTCCCCTTCCCACTAGCCAACCTTTACTTCAAAGCAACGAACACAAAATGAGACCATGCTGAACACAGTGCAGGGATGCAACCTACCATGTTGTCCACCCTGAAGTTGATAGCACTCGGCTAAACAACCTTTTACCCCATCACAAGTTAACTTCCTACAAAGTTGGTACCCGTTATACCCCAGGAAATATTTTTAACAACCTACCAAGCAAATACAGAAAGTACAACCTCTTCAACACAGCCATTAAGCCTTCCACGGAACCTTAACCATCTTGTAGTGGATGAACTCTTTTCACTGCATACCAATTCATTTTAGCTGCCCAACCAGTATTAACATAACCAGATAAAAGAACCCTTTCATACACTCACTCAAGCCTATAGACCTCATACCTAACTGCACCCATAAATTATGGGCATCAAGCTGCTTTCCATAAATACTAAGGGACTCAACCACATGGCAAAAAAAGACTCTCTCTGGAAATTGGCCTCATCTTCAAAATCTGATGTTGTGTGTGCCCAGTAAACTCATTTCCATGCAAATTTCCAACCTACATGTACCCACAAACAATTCCCTCATATCTTTACAGCCAATGCACCAACAAAAAAAAAAAAAAAAAAAAGGAAGGGTCCTACTAGCAATTAAGAATTCTATATCCTTTCAACCCATATCTTGCTAGTCTGATGAGAATGGCTGGTACCTTATCCTCGTCTGTAAAATGAACGACACAATTTTCACTATTGTGAACATGTATGCACCAAATACACACCAAATCAGATTCCTAAAGAAATTACACCACAAAGTGACCAAATTACGACAAGGAACAATCCTATAATGTTGGGACTTCAACATTACACCAGACCCACAACTGGACTTATCATACTCGACCCTACGTAAGAAACCCAGCCTAAACCCACTTCTAAGGGACTTCCAGCTTTATGACATCTGGCGTTGCCAGCATGCTGAACAGGACTTTCCTTTTTTCTCACCCCGTCATTACTCCTACACATGAATAGACCTCTTCCTCATGGACAAATGGTTGCTATAGAGCATTTCCTCCTCGACGATTATGACAATTATGACCTCCACATTATTATTATACAGGATTTATATAGCGCCAGCAGTTTGCGCAGCGCTTTACAAAAATGAAGGCCCTGCTCGTTAGAGCTTACAATCTAAGAGGGAGGGTCAGTTGATACAAAAAAGTAAAAGCTGTGGTGGATGAGTTGATGTAGAAAGAAAGTATTAGGTAGAAGCAGGATAGGATTCTTTAAAGAGAAAGGTTTTCAGGGATCGTCTAAAGATGGATAGATTAGAAGACAGTCGGACTGATTGGGGTAGGGAGTTCCAAAGGATCGGAGAAGCTCTCGCAAAATCTTGGAGGCGAGCATGGGAGGAGGTGACAAGTGATCATGGTCATAAAGGTTTGATCGGAGTGCGGCCGTCCAGAGTTCTGTTTTACACCTATGACCTTTACATGGTCGGACCATGCTCCCACCTGCATCAAGATAGAAGATTGCCCAAATTCCAACCCAACATACATCTGCTGAGGTCTCCCCTCAAATCATTACAAGTACACCTGAACGAATATCTTGGCGCGAACAAAGACTCTGCTCCAGACCCAGCCACGCTATGGCTTGCACATAAGGCATATACGGGGGGGGGTTATAAAACTAGGTACCAAGGCGAAAAGAGAAAGGGAGCAGCAGATTGAAAAACTCACTACAGAAATCCAAAATACAGATCTTCTGAATAAACAAAGTCCCCAATTAAACCTCAAAAGCAAATTAGGCAAATTACGCTTGGAACTTAGAACCATCTTGCTGGCCAAATATGAAACCCATCTAAAAAAGATTAAAAATGTCCTTCTATACCTCCGGAAACAAAGCAGGGAAACTATTATCTTATCTATCCAAAGGACAAAGTCCTACATCACCCAGATACTAAAGAGCGGCTTACTAATCCGCAAGAAATAGATGCATTTAGTAAATATTATAGTTCCCTCTATAACTTCAAAAATGAGGCATCTATAACTCACCCCATCCAAGAGGACATTAAATCCTTAGAAAAAAATAATCTACCCAGCCTAACACCAAAAGAATTAGAAACCCTCAATAATCCCATAAGTAGCATCGAAATAAACTTAGCCATCAATACTCTCCCAAATAATAAATCTCCAGGCCCTGATAGCTTCATTGGAGAATACTATAAACACTTCAAACAGACATTACTGCTGCCCATAACAAAGTTTTTCAATACTGCTGCTTCCTCATCATCTCTTCCTGCACAAACGTTAAAGGCATTGATTGTAACACTGCCGAAGCCAGGGAAGGAACCCACTTCCCCTCAAAATGTTCACCCAATCTTGCTCTTAAACCATGATTTAAAACTATATACCAAAATATTAGCACATCAACTAATTGACCTGCTACCAAAACAAATTCACCCTGATCAATCCCGGGTTTACAAAAGGGCGTTAAACCTCGGACGCTACACGTCGAATAATCAACCTAATGCACCATGCAGATAACGGTCGGGTGCCTTCTCTGCTCCTTTCACTGGACGCGGATTGGTTATATCTACAGATGCCTCTACAAAAATTTGGATTCCAGGGGCTCATACTCTCCACCATTATGGCTTTATACTCCTGCCCATCTGCACAAGTGTATTGTTCGAGCATGTTATCTAAACCATTCCAAATCTCCAATGGAAAAAGACAGGGGTGTCCTCTGATTTTCAACTTAATAATGGAGCCATTGGTGGAGAGTGTACGATCAAACCTTGTTATAGCTGGTCTCCAGATAGGCTCTAGAGAACACAAAATAAATTTGTTCACTGACGATGTCATCCTAATTCTGACAAATCCGGCTCCTTCCCTGGCTTCGGTAGACCACCTTACTTTCAGAATTTAGCAAGTTATCCTATTATAAAGCCAATACTACTAAATTCTTCGTTCTTAACCTAGGAATACAGCCATCCCTTAAAACACAGGTGCAAAACAAATACCCTTATGTATGGGCAGACGAAACCATACAATATCTTGGCATCTACTTAACTAGGCAAACTACATCTCTTTACAAACAGAATTATATCCCAATGTTATTGTCGCTGTCAAAAAAGTTACAACTAAATCATCCATTCTTCTCATGGTCAGGTAGAGTAGCCTTATTGAAAATGAGCAAGTTACCCCAACTAATTTATCTATTCCGGACACACCCTATCCCAGTACCAAACACATTCTTTACAAAAGCACAATCCATTATAGGATGGTACATTTGGCAGGGGACAGAAAGCCAGATGCTCACAAACCATATTAACAAAACATAGGAAAGCAGGTGGCTCTGGACCTATGGATATCAAAGACTACTACATAGCAACTATCCTAGCACAACTGAAAACATGGTTCTCGCCCCACATCCAAAGTCCATGCAAAGATATAGAACCCCTACAAGTAACGCAACAAGACCTTTTTTCATGGCTAATCAGTATCCCATTCCCTTCTCCCAAAAGCACTAATTTATCCTCTACGATCCAAGGAATAGCAAAGGCCTTCCAATACTTACTTCACAACACACCAACGGGACACGCCCACACAATCCCTACACTTCCATTGTCCTTACTCCTTCAACTTACACCAGATCTCTCTATCAGCTCCTGGAACGAAAGAGGTATACACCACATACAGGACCTATACACTAGCAACACACTTAAACCCTTTACAACACTGCAAAAATAATTCTCATTACCAACCGCTGAATACTTTAAATATGTTACAGTAAGGCTGGGTTCACACTAATCCGATTCTCGGACCGACATTAGGAGCACAAGTCGCATTACATCACAAAAAAATGATTCCCTATGACAGCCATCTTAACTGGTCCGACTTGTGTTTTTCAAAGTCGTACCGACTTTGAAAAAGGTTCTTGTACTACTTTTGTCCGACTTTGATCCTATTTAGCCCATTGAAAGGCATTGAAGTCGGATCAGTGTCTTCACTGATCCGACTTTGGCATGCGACTTGTGCTCTGGGGATCTTGAAGGGGAACTCCACGCCAAATTTAGGGGAAAAAAAATGGCATGGGGTCCCCCTCCAGGAGCATACCAGGCCCTTTGGTCTGGTACGGATTTTAAGGGAAACCCCCACGGCAAATTAACGGTGTGGGCCCCCCCCCCCAAATCCATACCAGACCCTTAACCGAGCACACAGCCCGGCAGGCCAGGAAAGGGGGTGGGGATGAGCGAGCGCTCCCGCCACCTGGACCATACCAGGCTGCGTGCCCTCAACATGGGGAGTATGGGTGCTTTGAGGCAGAGCGGGCTCTGCGCCCCCCACCCCAAAGCACCTTGTCCCCATGTTGATGAGGACAATGGCCTCTTCCCGACAACCCTTGGCGGTGGTTTTTGGGGTCTGCGGGCGGGGACTTATCGGAATCTGGAAGTCCCCTTTAACAAGAAAGCCCCCAGATGCCGGCCCCCCACCCTATGTAAATGAGTATGGGGTGCGTCATACTCCTAAACATTTACCTAGGAAAAAAAAATGTACAAAAAACACACACTACACAGGTTTTTAAAATAGTTTATTAAATCAGTTTCAACGTCTTCTTTCTTTGGCTCTTTTGCGGGGTCTTGTATCTTCTGAGGTGTCTTCTTTCTTCTCCTTTGCGGCGTCTTTTGCCCTCTTCACCGCTGTCCTCTTCCCTCTGTTCTTCCTCTCTTCTTCTTCCCATGTTGACACGATGCAATCTCCTTCACTAATGCCTTCTCCACTGTGTGCTGTGCATTATATTGGCATGGGGCGGGGCCACCTGCTGACATCACCCGGAGGCCATGCCCCCTGTGATGCCCCAGGAAGTGACATCATAGGGCCTGGTATGCTCCTGCAGGGGGACCCCATGCCATTTTTTTTTTAATTTGGCGTGGAGTTCCCCTTCAAGATCCCCAGAGCATAAGGTGCCTGGCATTGTTGGGATCAAAGTTGGATCCCTGTTCACAGAAAAATGGTCCGACTTTGTGGGACCGTAATTCGCAAAGTAGGATCAAAGTCAGACCGTTTTTTTGTCGGATAGTGTGAACCCAGCCTGACCCACTGCCACACAAACCCCAGATATTCAGGCCTATTCACGAACTAGCCTGGCAATATCTCACAAACAAAACAAACATAAGGGGCATATCTCTCTTTTACCACATCCTACAGGGTAAAGGACATTTTCTAAAAACTCCCCCAATACCAAAATGGGAAGAAGAATTAGGAAAGAAATTTACAGACAAATGACAAGATGCAATAAAAGCAGTCTTCACATCCACCAGATCTCCCCAACTATGGGAGCTACAATTGACAGCAACACTAAGATGGTATATGACCCCAACCCAAATCCAACACTTTGACCCAACATTACCCACATGTTGGAGGAACTGTGGAGGTAGAGGTTCTATCCTACACATCGTATGGGGACGCCGAGTAACCCTTGCATACTGACAATAAATCTCCCAACTAATAAACATGATCACTGGCATACCATGCAACCTTACTCCTAAAATGGCATTACCGCAAAATGATCATGCACATTACCCTGGCAGCCAAACTGGCACTAACACGAAATTGGCTCACACCGAATGCCCCCCCGAAAGACAATCATTTCTATGACACAGACACATCACATTTGAGAAAATGCCTGTCCCTACTACATCCACCTTGTGTAAATCAGATCAGGACTGGCTACCCTGGTTCCAATGGTATACAAACATCTACCAAAAGGGAATATGAGCATAACACAACTTGTTCACCTTAAAAACGGTTCTCACAAGATGGTCACCACTTCTTAAACACACTAAAAGCAGGGGCAGAATGTCACCCCAATTTACAGGCAGAATATTAATTGGTCCTCCCCTAGCCAATTGAGAGAGATTAGGGGAGGGCTACTCATAACACAACAGATACAGTGGGTATGGAAAGTATTCAGACCCCCTTAACATTTTCACTCTGTTATATTGCAGCCATTTGCTAAAATCATTTAAGTTCATTTTTTTTCCCTCATTAATGTACACACAGCACCCCATATTGACAGAAAAACACAGACTTGTTGACATTTTTGCAGATTTATTAAAAAAGAAAAACTGAAATATCACATGGTCCTAAGTATTCAGACCCTTTGCTGTGACACTCATATTTAACTCAGGTGCTGTCCATTTCTTCTGATCAACCTTGAGATGGTTCTACACCTTAATTTGAATCCAGCTGTGTTTGATTATACTGATTGGACTTGATTTGGAAAACCACACACCTGTCTATATAAGACCTTACAGCTCACAGTGCATGTCAGAGCAAATGAGAATCATGAGGTCAAAGGAACTGCCTGAAGAGCTCAGAGACAGAATTGTGGCAAGGCACAGATCTGGCCAAGGTTACAAAAAAATTTCTGCTGCACTTAAGGTTCCTAAGAGCACAGTGTCCTCCATAATCCTTAAATGAAAGATGTTTGGAACGACCAGAACCCTTCCTAGAGCTGGCCATCCGGCCAAACTGAGCTATCGGGGGAGAAGAGCCTTGGTGAGAGAGCTAAAGAAGAACCCAAAGATCACTGTGGCTGAGCTCCAGAGATGCAGTCGGGAGATTGCACACTTTTTGTAGCTGCTGACTTTTAATAAACAAAAAAATGAGTGGAACTCCGCTTTCATTTTATCCAATGATCTTTAGCTGAAGTATGGTCTTGTGTAAGATCTGTATATACAACACATCTCAATTCATTTGCACTGCTTGAAATCTCTTTTGTATGTTACGCATCAACAATACGCTTCATTCCACCTGTATTGCTTGAAATACTCTTCTGTACATTTTGTTTAAACAATACATTTCATCTCACCTGTAATGTTTGAAAACCTTAATAAAAACCTACTAATATTAAATACAGTAACACATTGAAGCCAAACTACAGCTAATACTTTATAATCAGTTACAGGAACCATTTTTTTTCCTTTTGGGATAAAGACCCTTTTAATGCATGCCAAAAGCCTGC
>BLSH010559919.1:159136-170540 GCA_018402905.1 Glandirana rugosa
GTTTTTTCGCGTGGACCAACAGTCACGGAAAAAGTTTGCGATGGTTTAAGTGACAGTCTAAAGCGTCCCTAGCCCATACTAGAGACGCTTGCGATGTCTATACATACAACACAAAACATTCACTGTCGCTAGATAACTAGGACGTGAACCTACCACAACATACATATCTGTAGCGTTCGCAGAGATCATACCCGATCCCTGCGAAATCTGACAGTGAATTTGGTAGCGTTTGAAAAAGGCACTGACAACCAGGTGCGCTTTTTTGCCTGTGAGTCACGGTAGTATACCTATAAATTTAGAAAGTCCAAAATGTCCAATCCGAGGTAGACTACCGAAGAGGCCTACAATATGCTGAGTATGACAGATGAGAGCGATGGGGAAGTCTCACTGTCAGAATCAGGCTCAGCATATGAACCTGTAGAGAGCAAGGCGACCCTGTCAGATAGCTCTGAAGACGGAGTTGTGGTCCCTGCTAGGGTCAGGCATACCAGACCCCGTTCTGCTGTCGCTGATGTGCATGAACCTCAGGGCTCTTGTATGCAGCAGAGAGCCAGTACTAGTGCCGCTACTCCTTCTGGTGACCTGGCAAGCACCAGCGGCCTAGTACATCCTGGTCGTAGATGAACCAGCACTGCAGTATCACATGGTGATGTGGCGAGTCCCATAAGTGCAGTTCAAGCTGGTGTGGCTAGCACGAGTAGTGTCCCGCAGCCACAAAGAAGATGAACACAGGCCCGCAGAACCCATAGTGCCCTTTCTGACGCGCTTGCAAACCATGATTGGCAACCCACCACAGATGCAATGCCCGTACTTCTTCCATTCACTGCCCAACCCAGAATCACGGTGAATACAGCTGATTTTATGGCCACTGATTTTTATTCACTGTATTTCACGGAAGATCTCTATAGATCTATTGTGGACCAAAGCAATTTGTATGCTGATCAATTCATTGCCGCTAATCCCCATTTGACACTTGCCAGAGACTGGAAACCAATCACGGTTCCAGAATTTAAGACCTTTCTGGGCCTTTCCTTCCTCATGGGCATAACTAAAAAAAGCTGAGTTAGACTTACCAGTAACTCCTTTTCTGGGAGTCTTCCAGGACAGCCCATGAGACCTTGGGCTCCTCCTACCAGGACAGGAAACACGTTAACCCCACAGAATAAAAGGGCAGTCCTCCAGGCTGCCATCAGTAATCACAAGAACCGTAGGACAAATCTGAAAAACATATCCATTAAACATATCCTACATATACATTAGACAATACCGGGTGGGAATCCGGCTGTCCTGGAAGACTCCCAGAAAAGGAGTTACCGGTAAGTCTAACTCACCTTTTCTCAAGGCGTTTTCCAGGACAGCCCATGAGACGATGAGCCAGAACTTACCAGTCTAGGGTGGGACCACTGCTTGAAGGACCTTACGCCCAAACGCCAGTTCCTGAGATGATAGGATAATGCTTGACAAAGGTAGAGAAGCTTGTCCACGTAGCGGCTCTACAAATCGGTTCTGGGGATGCACTGGCCCTCTCCGCCCAAGATGCAGACAAAGCTCTGGTAGAGTGCGCATTAAATACAGGTGGAGGTACCTGTCCAGCACTATAAGATACTGATATCGCTTGTTTAATCCACCTGGCTAAGGTAGCCTTGGATGCCCCCTTGCCTATGTGCGGACCTGAAAAGAGAACAAACAACCCGTCTGACTTCCTAAAAGACCTCGAAATCTCTAGATATTCTAAAACTGTTCTCCTGACAACTAAGATTATATTTTCTCTCCTTCTCCCCTTTGGGAGAGTTACAGAATGTTGGGAGAATGAGGACCTGTGGAAGGCTGGATCTGTTTTCAGCACTATCCTGTCCTCAAAAACCGTCAGGAAGGGTTCCCTAATGGAAAGGGCCTGAAGCTCACTCATTCTACGTGCTGTAGTTATAGCTACTAGCAGTACTGTCTTGAGGGTAAGCATTTTCACTGAAGCCTCCTCCAATGGCTCTAAGGGAGACTCCGTTAGAGCCTGGAGGACTAAAGATAAGTTCCAAGACGGGCAAGACTTAACCTCCACCGGCTTGGATCTAGATATGGATTTGAAAAATCTTGCTACAAAAGGATCCTCTAACAAGGAGCACTGGAGGTACGCTAAGCGCTGCCGCCTGCACCTTTAGTGTACTGACTGCCAGACCCATGTCGACTCCCTCCTCAAAAAAATTCAAAACTGTGGGAATATCCTGAGCAGCTTTTTGATTAGTCACCAACCAAGAATTGTATTTCTTCCATACTTTGGTGTAGATTGCCCTGGTCACTGGCTTCCTACAATTAACTAGGGTATCTATTACTTTGGCTTAAAAGCCCTGTGCGCCAAGTATCTTCTCTTCAGATACCACGCCGTCAAGTTTAATGAGTCCACCTGAGGGTGAGTCACTGGACCCTGGGAAACTAGATCCCCTCGCCTCAGAAGCCTGAGAGGAGGTTCCGATACTAGAGCCTGGAGCAGTGAAAACCATGGCCTTTTGGGCCAGAATGGTGCAATCAGCATCATATTGTAAGCTCTAACGAGCAGGGTCCTCTGATTCCTCCTGTATTGAATTGTATTGTATTGTAATTGTACTGTCTGCCCTAATATTGTAAAGCGCTGCGCAAACTGTCGGCGCTATATAAATCCTGTATAATAATAATAATAATATCTGATTGATCCTGCTGAAATTTCTGAAGAACTTCCAGTATCATTCTGATGGGTGGGAACGCATAACAAAGATGAAACGGCCAAGGATTTGTCAATGCATCGATCCGATGCATTGATCTGATTGGCTGAGAGAGAAAAACTTTTCCACTTGGTGATTTTCCTGACTTGCGAACAAGTCCACTTCTGCGACACCCCATAGGTTGGAGAGGTCCGCATATACGTCCGGGTGCAGAGACAAATTGTCTTGCAGCACCTGATGGCGACTGAGGTAATCTGCAAGATTGTTCTGCCTCCCCTTCAGGTGCACTGCTGAAATGGACGCTAGATTCTGTTCTGCCCAGGACAGAATCTGCTGTGCAATTAACTGTAGCATCCGACTCCTCGTGCCCCCTTGTTTGTTCAAGTAAGCCACCGTTGCCACATTGTCCGAAAGGATCTCCAAGTTGTATCCCCTGATTTCTGACTGGAAGGCTATCACTGCCCTTAATACTGCCAAAAGCGCCCTTTGATTTGAGGGAGCTTGCGCCTCTCTGGAAGTCCACTTTACCTGAGCCAGCTTGTTGCTCAGATGGGCTCCCCATCCCCAGGCACTCACGTCTGTTGTAATTCTTATTGAAACAGGCATGGCCCACGGTAATCCCCTGGTTAGGTGAGGCAGAGCTCTCCACCACCAAAGACTTCTTTTTGCCTTTGACGGAACTCTGATTTTCAAATCCAGTGAAGTCGAACAACCATCCCAACTCTTGAGAAAAGCCTGCTGTAGTGATCTCTGATGAAACCTCGAACTGCAGGGAAGCAGGCAGTCAGACCCAAAACTCTTGAAACTTCCCTGAAGGAAGTCCACTGATTGGTTTGTAGGGCTGCTACGCCCTGCATCACCTTCTTCACTTTTTCCTCCGGAAGGAATATTCTCCGGGATTCTGAGCAGATCTCATAACCCAAATAGGTCACTCTTTGGGCTGGTACTAGGGAAGACTTCTCTTTGTTGATAAGCCAACCTAGAGATTGCAGAGCATCCTGCACTATCCGAAGGTCCCTTTCCAACTCCTGAGAAGACCCTGCTACAATTAAGAGATTGTCCAGGTAGGGAATAATTGTTATTGCCTTTAGCCTTAGTGGAGCTAATGCCTCCCCCAAGACCTCGGTGATGATCCTTGGGGCTGAGGATAGTCCAAAAGGGAGTGCCTGAAACTGGAAATGTTTGACGCCTGAGCCTAACCGGACTGCTAGCCTTAGGAACTTTTGATATTCTGGATGGATCGTGACATGCAATTATGCGTCCCTGAGGTCCAGCGTTGCCATACAGCAATTTGGAGCGAGTATATATATATCTTTATAGAGAAAATTGTCTCCATTCTCAAGTGTTTGTACCTGATTGATTTGTTCAGGGACCGAAGGTTCAGAATTAACCAATACTTTCCTGAAGGCTTTCTCACTACAAACACGTGAGAATAAAAGCCTCTTACTTGCTCCTTTAGGGGAACTGGGATCATGACCTTCTGATCCACTAATTCTCCCAACAAAAGTCCCAGTGCCTTCGCCTTCACTCGGTCTCGAGGAGGGCCTGTAATTAGCATTCTCTCTGGCGGTTGCGAGGAAAACCCCAGCTTGTATCCGCTGGCCACCAAATCCCTGATAAAAGGTGGTTTTTGTCCACTGTGGTAGGAAGGCCCTCAACCTTCCTCCCACTGGGACGCATGCGTCATTGCGACTTTGGCTGCTGGGGAGGGTTAAATAATGCACTTCCCCTGCCTCTGCCTTTGTGACCCGTCCAATGCTTTTTAGGCTTGTTGTCTTTTTGACCCGCCTCTTGTCTGCCTTGGCCACAAAAACATTTTCTAGTCAAAGACCTCTTTTTCTCAGGGAAAGCCTTTTTCTTATCCGCAGTATGCTCTAAGGCTTCCTGCAAGCCTGGGCCAAAAAGATGGTCCCTTGAGAAGGGGAGACCGCATAGGCGCAACTTCGACGCCGCGTCTCCGGACCAAGTTTTAAGCCATAGACTTCTCCTGGCTGAATTGACCAAAGCTGAAGTCCTGGCAGAAATCCTGACCGCTTCCGCTGAAGAGTCCGCCAGAAACCCTGTAGCTTTAAAAAGCAGTGGAAAAGATTTTAAGATCTGTTCCCTAGCAGTCCTGGCCTCCAAGTGGTTCTGAATTTTTGTTAACCAAACCTCTAAATTTCTGGCCACACAGGTAGAGGCCAAGGCTGGCTTAAGTCCCATAATAGAAGAGTCCCATGCTCTATGCAAAAGGAGGTCTCCTCTCTTATCCATGGGATCTTTTAATGACCCCATATCCTCAAAAGCCAAATCAGAATTTTTTGAAATTTTGGATAGGGGTGCATCCAACTTTGGATGCTTATTCCAAGGCTGTGACTCGCTTTCCTCAAACGGGAACCTCCTCTTAAGGCCACCTGAAAAGAAAGGTTTTCTCTCAGGATTATCCCATTCAAGCTTGATGGTATCAAGCAAGGAATTATGCACAGGAAAGACTGGTCTTTTTCTTATGCGTCCCCTCATACATGAGATCATGCTTGGAGAGTTGCACCTTCTCTTCCTCAATACCTATAGTTGTGTAGACAGCTTTTAACAAGTCATCTACGTCATCTAAAAACAGCTTGCATCTAGAACCTCTAGATTCCTTATCCCTAGGTTCTGTCTCTGACCCTGAATCTTCCTGGAAAGATCGGGGAGACCTGGCATCTTCCTCGGATTCCCCGATATCTATAATGAGAATAGAGGTCCTTGTAACTATAGGGGTATTCTCAGCAGGTGAATCCTGAGCGGGGGCCTGAATCTTGGCCATCAAGGTTTTAAAAGAGCTAAAAAAGGGATTTTATTAAGAACTTACCGTAAAATCCTTTTCTCTGAGTTCACTGACAGACGCAGCCCTTCATTGACAAGTTGCGTTTATGCACATCCTACCAGGAGTAGACTAGGCAAATAGAAAAAAAAGCAAGCTGACCCCTCCCAGGGGGCCGTCCTCACTCCAGCATATAAACCCTCTGCTCTGCATAGCATATCAGTTCGTAACAAGCCGTACAAACGCAACACAGAGGGGTGGGTGCTGCGTCTGTCAGTGAACATAGCTTCAGAAACCGCCATATGAAAAGATCGAGATTCCCTTACAACTGCTGTCGCAGAAGGTGGCTTTCTTGGTAGCCATTACATCCGCTCGGCGGGTGTCCGAGTTGGCTGCATTGTCTTGCAAGTCTCCCTATCTGGTCCTGCACAAGGACAAGGCGGTCTTGTGCCCACCACCTTCGTTAATTCCAAAGGTGGTTTCTTCCTTTCACATTAATGAAGATATTGTTCTTCCTTCGTTGTGCCCGCGTCCCTTGCATCCTAAGGAATTTGAGTTTCATTCCTCTGAAGCACAGAAAGCAACAGATTCAAATCCCATGGTGCCATAGGGGACCTTACCCGAGACGCCACATGGCGCACACCTTGTACAAAGGTACGAATCAACGAATGTGACGCCAGAGGTCTTTGAAAAAGAATCGCCAGAGCCGATATCTGGCCCTTGAGAGTACTCAAGACCAGCTCCTTGTTCAGAACTTGCTGTAAAAAGGTCAGGACGCTGGACACCATGTTGTAACCCTCCGCCTCACACCATGCGATGTAAGCCTTCCAGGTGCGGTGATAAATCTTGCGAGAAGTGCACTTGCGTGCTTTTAGCATGGTAGGGATCACGGAGTCAGCGACACCCCTGTCCCTTAGCACCTGGGAATCAATAGCCAGGCCGTCAAAGCCAGCGAGGGTAAAGCAGGGTGCAAGATGGGTCCCCGAGACAGTAGACCGTCTCGCAGCGGGAGCCACCAGGGAACGTCCGCTACCATTCGCACCACGTCAGCATACCACGGACACCGAGGCCAATCCGGAGCCACCAGGATCATTGGAATTCCCTCCGCTTCTACCCTGCTTAGCAACCGCGGAAGAAGCTTGATTGGAGGGAAGGCGTACATTAGGTGATACCGGCCCCAAGGGGGCCACAAGAGCGTCTGTGGCGACCGCCAATGGATCTCTCGCCCTGCACACAAAGGTCTTCACTTTGTTATTGAACCAAGACACCATGAAGTCCACATCCGGCGTCCCTCACTTGCGGCAAATCTGGCTGAACACTTTTGGATGGAGAGACCACTCTCCCTGATCCAGCGTCTGGCGACTGAGAAAGTCCGCCTGCCAGTTCTCCACGCCTGGAATGTAAACGGCGGAGATTGCCAGTAGCGGAGTAGCGTAGCAGCTGCCTAGCTTCTCGTGCCGCCCTGATGGTTCACATACGCCACTGCCGTGGCATTGTCCGACTGAACCCGAATCAGGCGTCCTCGTAACTTCCCCGTCCAGTGAGATAGGCATAACCTGATCGCCCTCAGCTCCAGCACATTGATCGGGAGGCGCGCTTCCTGCGCAGACCAACGGCCCTGGGCAGACAGCTACCCCAGGACCCCTCCCCAACCCGTCAGGCTGGCGTCCGTCGTGATTATCAACCAGTGAAGGGGCAGGAATGACTTCCCCCGAGTCAGGGCCGGGTATGGAAGCCACCAGGCCAGCGGTTTCAAGCGGATCGTGAGATCCAAGGACCGTGGAGACCTGTCCCACCGAGACAGAATCGCTCGCTGGAGAAATCGCGTGTGGCTCTGGGCGTAAGGTACCGCCTCGAAGGTTGAGACCATGAGCCCCAGCACCCGCATACAGAAACGTAATGACGACTGCCAGTGTGACAGTAAGGTTCGCACCGCTGTCTGCAGCGACAGCAACTTGGTCTGAGGTAATTACACATTCGCCTGCTCTGTGTCCAGAATCAGACCCAGGTACTCCAGGCGACGGGACGGAGACACCGTCGACTTTTGCAGATTGATCAACCAGCCGAAGTCCCTCAACGAAGCCATGGGGAGCCTCACGTTCTCCTGCTCTCAGGAGCAGGTCGTCGAGGTAAGCTACCACCGCAATGTCTCTGTGCCGCAGTAACGCCAGTACTGGGGCCACCAGTTTGGTGAAAAACCGAGGAGCCGAAGCTAGACCGAAAGGGAGTGCCACGAATTGGTAATGGAGGTCCCCCACTGCAAAGCGAAGAAAACGCTGATGCCAGGGGAAAAATGGGAATATGGAGATACGCGTCCCTGATATCCAGAGACGCCAGGAAGTCCCCCTTGTGGAGACCACAAACAGGTTTGAGTAGAAACCTCGAAACCTCTCCACTTGAGGTACTGGCACCATCACCCCCTGGTCGGAGAGTGCCTGAACAGCCCCGAAGAGGGCCTCCCGATGCCCCTGCGGGAGTCTCAAGCTCGATGGGAAGAACCTGTCTGGGGGTAGAGTGCTGAACTCTATCCTATAGCCGGTGGACACCACTTCCTGAACCCATCGGTCGGAAATGCGGGCAGTCCACCGGTCTGTGAGCCCCAGAAGACGTCCCCCCACCCGAAGCTCGGGTGGGGGTAACCCATCATGCAGAGGAGGGCTTATCCTCTGTCTTTTCAGTTTTGCGCTGCCACTGCCGCTTACCGGCCCCTGCAGCGGCCTTGCCAGATCGCGCCCCCTTTCCTGCTGCGCCGGAGGCATGAAAATATTTCTTCTGACCCGAAGAAACAGGCCCCTGTCTACGGCAAAACTCTCGCCTTCGGGGCTCCGGGAGGAAGGTGCTCTTCCCACCAGTGAAATTCTTTGATGATTTCATCCAATTGAGGTCCGAAAAGACGGCCACCTTGAAAGGGGAGATCTGCAAGACCTTTCTTGGACGCGTGGTCACCCGACCATGAGCGCAACCAAAGGACTCGTCTGAGAATGACGGCAAACACAGCCATTTTGGATAACATAGGGAGCAGATCAAGGGCTGCATCACACAGGTACTTGATACCCTGAAACAAAAACTCAGCCCTCTGCGGTGCATCAAGCAGACGGCCGCAGTCCAGATCATTCTGAAGGTCCGCCATACGCTCAGATAAGTATTGCGCCGCCATGGCAGATGCCAGGGCCGGTCTCAGAGCCGACCCTGCTAACAGAAAAAGTGCTTTTGACACTGCCTCTGTCTGCCTATCAGCCGGGTCCTTAAAAGAAGGGGACCCTTCCATGGTAATGGTCGTCGCCTTATTCAGGCCAGCTATCGGGGGGGTCCATCGCAGGGGATGACCACTTCTTCAAAAAGCTATCCTCAAACGGATAATGGATGGCAAAGCGTTTTGACAATGAGAAGGAATGCTGCGGACGCTGCCATTCATGATAGATCAGATGGTCAAAGAACTGATCATAAGGGTAGGCCCTAGGAGCCCTAGGAGGTCTGGCAGACGTCTGCGACTCACCCTCTTGGTCCAGTCGCAGAGTAGTGCGAATCCCAGAAATAATGGCGGATACCAATGCTTTTTCGCATGCTGCCGAAGCCCCCTGGTCCTCCTCTCCGTCCGAGGGGGCCAGTTCACCTTCATAAAGCTCTACTGGGGTCCCTGTGACCCCCGAGGCTATCTCTGGTTCAGAGTCCTCCCCTGAAGAACAGGGGGGGAGGAGGGCGCTTCTTAGGGCCCCCTGGAGCGATACTCGGCTCCAACCGGGGAAGAAATTCGCTAAAAACCGCCCTCAGCTGGTCCAGAAATGCCCCCTGCGCAGATTGCGCTGCCGCTGATTGCTCCTAAGCAGGCCCAGCAGGGTAGTCTGCCATCGTTTCCCCTGAATTGGAGTTAAATGCAGTAAGAAAACCTATTTGAGGCACCCCCACAATGCTGCACACAACCGCCCCACAGAACGCCAGGGAGACCCAGGAGGACTGCAACCGCCACCACCAGCACCCACAGGAGGGCCCAGCTATACTTGCTGTTTCCCGCCAAAAACTGTCCTGAGGACCGCCAGAAGAGCTCCGCCGTCAGAAGCCACACCGTTCCGTAATGAACGTAAAAACGGCTGTAGCACGTTTTTAAAGCATGCAGGGACTCAAATATGGCCGCTGAGGTCATGCACTAGAGGCCAAACACCTGCTGGGGAACATGGCTACAGTAAAATGGCCGCTCTGATGACTAGAGGGAAGGCTCCCTTAGCGAAACATGTCCGTGGCTACGGCAAAATGACGGCGGATCGCCGCAATGGCGACCCAAGTCCCCAAAAAGGGTGCAAACGATACGGGTGCGGGGGGGGGGGGGGTTGGGGAACAGGGACCCCAGGAGACCCCCAACCGGTGGCTACATTCCCAACATGTTAAGACAACCCCCCCTCTGCGCCAGAAAAGGGGAGAGGGGGGCACTCACACCACTCCTGTCGGGCGTAGCAGGTAGGCACCCGGTCACAGACCTTCCATCCCTGCCGGGCGGGATGCTGCCGGCCAATAATCGCCTCCGAACCGGACCGCAGTCCGGGACCTGGGTGCAAGTGGGGTACCCACAGGCCGCCCGCACGGAACGGGCATGATGCGGAGGGACCCCATACACCGGGACTAGCTCGCATCGGTCGGCTGCGCTGGGGAAAGTACAGGACCTGTAATGATCCTCTATGCCCCATCCGGCTTCTTGATAGCAGACTTCAGATAGCTTGATAGAAGCAAATAAAATGAAAAGCAAACAAAATAAAAGAACGGTCATCATCCGGACCGCAGGTCCCATAAGGGAACCAGGTCAACTCCTTGCGACTAGGCATGTTAAAACTGATGGGCTAAGCAGAGTAGGGGGTTTACGTGGGAAGAGAGGACAGCCCCGTGGGAGGGGCCAGCTTGCTTTCTTTCCCTGCCTAGTTAACCCCTAATAGGACAAGCATAAACCACATGTCATGAAGAGCTGTGTCTGTCAGTGATTGTAGGAGAAAAGGATTTTACGGTAAGTTCTTAATAAAATCCCTTTTTCTCTTACGTTCACTGACAGACGCAGCCCTTCACTGACAAGTGGTAATGTCCCAAAGCAGTGTCATTCAAGAGGGGTGGGTAAACAACAACCGTACCCAACAGAATCCTCTCAGGAGGAGCCAGCCGCGCCTACACCGCCGCCTGTAAAACTTTACAGCCAAAAGCAGTATCCACAGATGCTGACACATCAACTTTGTAAAACTTAGCAAACGTGTGCACCGAGGCCCAAGTGGCCGCCTTGCACACCTGGGACACTGAAGCTTGGTGTCTGAAAGCCCAGGAAGTACTAACTGCCCTGGTGGAATGAGCCGTGACTGGAAAAGGAGGGACTTCGCCCCGAACAGTATATGCATGAGTCACGGTCTGTCTGATCCAACGGGAAACCGTAGTCGACGAGGCCGCCAACCCTTTGCGCGGGCCTTCTGTCAGCACAAACAACGCATCAGACTTTCGAAAAGAAGCTGTAGCCGCCAAATACACCCGCAAAGCCCTGGATTGAAGGAGTTCCCAAAAGTCAACTACTCCGTATTAGGAGGAATTGCTCTGACATACAAGACTTCGATAGACAAGCAGAGATCCTGATAGGACGTTTCATAGACAAAGGATATGAAGAAACCCAACTACGTACCACTACAATGTCCATCAGAAATATGGAAAGGGAACAGCTATTGGTACATAAGGAGAAGTCCAGCGATCAGAGGTCCGACCCAGGACGCCAATTTGCTTTCGTTACCAACTTTTCCACTCAACATAAGGCTGTAAGAGAAGTTTTTCGGAAGCATTGGCACATCCTGAGGAACGACCCGATTTTGGGTACAGCCTTACCCGCCCGCCCAATGATCACCTTTCGAGGAGTACCATCGTTGAAGGATAGGTTGGTACATAATGTTGTAGATCCTCCTCCCAAAAACAT
>BLSH010560017.1:0-12574 GCA_018402905.1 Glandirana rugosa
ATGGTTGTGTTACCCCAAATTTTATATATCTTCAGATCCTTACCCATTCCAGTCCCACCATCCTTCTTCACAGCCATACAAAAATTAATAAGAAAACATATCTGGCAAACATCCAAAGCTAGAAGCTCTATAGTAAACCTTACCAACCACAAAAGGATGGGAGGAGCAGGATACCCTCTTATCAAGGATTATTATTATACAGCCATTCTGGCCCAAATCAAGCCCTGGTTTAATACCAAGATAACTAGTCCATGGCGGGACATGGAAGCCCTCCAGATCCCGGGTAACGACCTGGTAGCATGGCTCTTCAGTAAACCGTCACTAAGGCCCAAGAAAGCTCAACTCTCTCCATCCATTTGCGCGACTGTTGAGGCATTTGATTTGTGCAGGAAAAAAATACCTAAAGGGGCATCTCCCTCAATCCTTCCTGTACCCATTTAATGTAGTGTCATTCCTGATCCCTGATTTCCCGGTGAAAACCTGGATGAGGAAGGGAATCTCGCACATTTCAAACTTATATGAGCAAGATTCTATCAAACCCTTCACGACCCTTACCCAAACCTATGACCTAGCTAAGAATGACTACTTTAAATATATCCAACTGACCTACTGCTTACTGAGAAATCCTTACCTCCATTTACAGTTGCATGGGGACATTGTAGAATACCTGACGAAACCGACTAGCAAATTTAAAGGCATTTCGCTATTTTACAGCCTTATAGGGAATAAGAACTCCTTCTCTAAACTTAAGCCCTTTTTAAATTGGGAAAAGGACTTGGGGAGAACCTTTACCCCCTCGCAATGGACAGCAGCCATCAAAACGACATATGGAGCCACTAGAGCCGCAAATTTATGTGAACTTAGCCTGAAAATAAACCTTAGATGGTATATAACTCCTGTACAAATCAACAAATTCTCCCCTAGCACTACTCCCACATGTTGGAGACACTGTGGAAGAGATGGTAATCTTCTACACATCATGTGGCAATGTGATAAACTTACCCAATTTTGGGCTGACGTGTTCCAGCTCTTGCACCATATTACCAACATAACTGTAACTCCAACCCCAGAACTTTCCCCTCTCAATATAGGCATTGACCAAATCCCCCACCAATACAAACTTGTAATAACCCACACACTACTAGCGGCCAAACTGACGATTACCAAACGATGGAAAAGCTTAGAACCGCCCTCCGTCATAGAGGTAATCACTTCAGTCCGCCTCCACAGCCTATACGAACGGATGTTCGCACTATCTGAACACACTTTACCTAATTACAACAAAAAATGGTCTGCATGGCTAGATAAAGAAGGGACATTACCCTGAATAGTGTTTTTCCCTTTTTCTTCTGTTTCCCCATTTCACCACATAGCTTCGCACACCTAAACCAGTGAAATGAGGTGGGGGCGTCTGCCTCCCCTCCCTCGGCACAACATGTTCCCAGAGGGGGTGTCTGGGAGAGGGGAGCGGAGGACGTTGCCCCCTCGCAATGCAGAATATGACCGTTGGTAATTACTAAACTAGTCAACCGATATGTGTATTTTTCTGTAGATATTCTTCACAGTGTACCTGTACTTAAACTTTTATGTGATAATTCATGATATATGCACCTTTTCTTTTGTTCTGTTTTGTGCAAAACTCAATAAAAATTATTTGGAAAAAAAAAAAGACAACTGTGTCTTGCCTACAGTCAAGCATGGTGGTGGGAGTGTCATGGTCTGCGGCTGCATGAGTGCTGCTGACACTGGGGATCTACAGTTCATTGAGGGAACTATGAATGCCAACATGTACTGTGACATACTGAAGCAGAGCAGGATCCCCTCCCATTGGAGACTGGGCCGCAGGACAGTATTCCTACATGATAACAACCCCAAACACACCTCCAAGATGACCACTGCCTTGCTAAAGAAGCTGAGGGTAAAACTGATGGACTGGCCAAGCATGTCTCCAGACCTAAACCCTATTAAGCATCTGTAGGACATCCTCAAACGGAAGGTGGAGGAGCGCAATGTCTCTAACATCCACCAACTCCATGATGGCGTCATGGAGGAGTGGAAGAGGACTCCAGTGGCAACCAGTGCAGCTCTGTGAACTCCATGCCCCAGAGGGTTAAGGCAGTGCTGGAAAATAATAGTGGCCACGCAAAATATTAACACTTTGGGCCCAATTTACATATTTTCACTTAGGGGTGTACTCACTTTTGTTGCCAGCGGTTTAGACATTAATGGCTGTGTGTTGAGTTATTTTGAGGGGACAGCAAATTTACACTGTTATACAAGCTGTACACTCACTACATTACATTGTAGCAAAGTGTCATTTCTTCAGTGTTGTCACATGAAAAGATAGAATAAAATATTTACACAAATGTGAGGGTATACTCACTTTTGTGAGATACTGTAGTTATATTTCTTATAAATTAACCACTTCAATACCAGGCACGTTCACACCCTTCCTGCCCAGGCCACTTTTCAGGTTTTAGCGTTGTCCCACTTTGAAGGACAAATGCGTGGTCATGCAACACTGTACCCGTATGAAATCACCACTGGGGTTTTTTCCTTGCTAAATAAACAAAAATGACTGCAAATTGTGAAAAATAAAAAACATGTTTTTCTTTGTATTTGTTATAAAAATGTGCAAATAAATAATCTTGCTTACAAAATGTTGGTCAAAATGTATACTACTACATTTCTTTGGTGAAAATAACCCAAATCAGTGTATATTATTGGCGCATTTGGTGGGACGGCCAGTGGGTGGGCCATAAGGAATGTTGGTGGTCAGGCCCCGAGGGGCCCAGGCTTAAAACTGTGTAAGCGGACCCAACATTTCTGATGGCTGCCCTGGGGAAGAAGACAATAAAGAAAAGAGGAGTGGAGGGATCAAGAGGTAAGGTAGAAGGAGAAAGGAAGAAAGGAGGGATAGAGAGGAGGAATGGTGAGGGGTAGATGATGGAACAAGAGTGTGACTAATATGGTTGATACTTGTGTGCAACCACAGGGAGAGACAATGTGATTGTGGTGATTGATGATGTGGAGGACAGCGGCCATGAGGAGAAGATTCGGATCTTGGAGTGTCAGCCCACTATTGAAAAACTGGCCTGTGATCTGCTTCTCGTTTCAAAAACTGAAAAAAACAACACTAAAACCCTTATGACAAAACTGAGAAATTGACAGCTTCTATTTCAGGTATGAGAAAAAGTAAAAAAAAACAAAAAAAACTATGAATAAAAATAAAATGTGTTCCAATACATATAACAAAGCTAAATATAATAAAATGTGTTCAAATGTGTATTACATGAAATAAAAAAATGTAGACATAAATAAAAGTAAAAAATATTTTTATAAAAGTAGGAAAACAGGTTTTAACTATCGGATTGGACGGGCCAATATCAGAAGATTGATTACATGTTACAAACAACTATCAATTAAACCTTTTTTGTACATTGTTTCCTGTCCTACGATCTTCATATGAAAACACGTTCTCTTTGTTTCCCACATGTACAGCATTACAGGGAAGCAGCACCCACAGAGGTCTCGATCCTCAGTCCGGCAGACACAACATGGAGGAAAAGCCCACAGACACCAATAAAACAAAGTGCAAAACTGAAGATTCAAAACCACTGTATGGTGACAAGAATCCCAACACAAAATCAACACATGAGATTTTAATACCACATAGCAGCAACAAGAGTCCAGAGGTATCATTCAGCAATGAGAGTCCTCAAACATGGAATGACTGTGATGGATATGTGTTCATGAGGGACATTTTAACACCAGTAAGGATCAATGAGGAGTCTCAGATGCCATGCAGTACCACAGAGTCCTGCAACAACTATGAGATTCAAGAAATGCCATCCAGTATTGAGAACTTAGAGACATTGCACAGCTCTGAGACTGAGAACATCTATGAGACTCCTGATTCATGGATCGATGACAAACCTAAGCCACAGCTGCATGATCGAAAGTCTACAATTTGGTACATTTCTGAATATTCAGAGACGCTTCCCAAGGATGGATGCCAAAAGGATGAATTCAGCAGTAAACCTTCTAAAATTGGGTTCAACTCTGATTCTGAGTGTTTGGAGAAACTGCCTAGCAAAGGTTACCCAATGACCCAATTTAACAATGAAACATCTAAGATCCCACACAGAACTGAGTGTTCAAATAAACCACCCATTGATGAATTATCAGAGATCCATTTAAACAATAAACCTTCAGAGGTTGGGTACACCTATAAAAGTTGTGAAACAAAACCCCACCATGAAACATCAAAGGAACTTGTCACGCCCTTAAGAGAAAAGTCTCCTAAGCAACTATCTTCACATAAAAGCACAGAAAGTCAGTCTAACGATGGGAAATGGTCTCTTGTGGTAGACGAACTGAAAAAAACCCATAAAATAAAAAATGAATGCCAGTGACAGGTCTCCCTAGACACTGCATAGATACAGGAATCATCAGAATGATTCAACATTTGCCATTCTGTAACCCCATTTTTATGTTGCTTATATTTCAGCAAATATCTGTTATTTGATACAGAATCAATTCTTCTTATATATGAATTAAAAGAGCTGAACACACAGAACTGATAACATATTCCACAGGGCTCCAAACAGTGGCCCTTTGCTTGCTTTTACAAAATGTATTACTGAAAATAAAGAAAAGGCAAGGCTCACTTTATGGATGGCACATGCTACTATCTTTGATCTCGTTTCATGTGCTTAGGTTTTGGTCATTTACTAATATTATGCATTATGACAGTTAAAATAAATGCCAGCAATTATGCAGATATTACCCTAATAGGTTGTTGCTTGGTATTACCATACACATAAGGCGGGGCTTCGAACCTGTGACGTCATCGCGCCCACTGATTCCGGCTGCCGGTAAGGCTTTGTGCTATCTGACTGCATATGATTTTTTTAATAATGTGAGTACCTTTCTTCATTTAAAAAAAATAAATAAACACACATTAGCAGTATTCTCACAATATGCGCCATTGTTCCTTTCCCTTTATGGTGTGTAGCGGTACTCCCATAGGGGCTGCTGAGTGTAGTAGTTCACTTGTCACCCTGCTCAACCAATCACATTTTTCCACACATCTGGAATTATGAGAACAAGCCGGTACTTGTTTTCTTTTTATTTTATTAGGGGATTTAAGTTGGATGGGGTATAGGAAATTATGGGGTGCCCAGTGAATTGAACAGTTCTTGAATGGGACTACATATATACACTCCTCTATATACTCTTCTCTTTTCCTCCAGCACAATCTTGCTCAAAGTCAACTCCTCTTCGTCCAGCACAATACTTCTGCAGCCTAGCTAGCACATGGTGAGGCCTGCCTTTGACTCTGGCCAGGCCTCAATGTACCGCCCATTACAGGCAGGGACCGCAGGCACCTCTTGTGTAGCAAAAATGGTGAAAGATGTGCTAGCTAGTCTTGCTGCACTACTGCTCCCAGTCAGCCCATCCTCCAGGCCCTGCCCACCCTCCTGGTTGCAGCGACCCGACTCCACTGCCCAGTGACAGCACAGTCCCTGCTGGCTCTGCACCCTTCTCAGACTATATCTCTCCTTCCAATCTGCTCTGGCGTGCCTCTCCAATATCTCTGGGTGTATTCCACTCACCAACACCTGGTGGATCCCTCCAGGAGACCTGCCCAGCAGCACCACTCCATTGCTCTCTCTATTGCTCCTTGGTCAGGACCCCCCTTTGGATGTGCTGAGGGATCCCATCCACTACTGAACCTTCAGACCCAAGGTCACCCCCTTAGATTGGGGGCTCCCTCCAAGGTCCCTGCAACTAGTGCTTGATCTCCTAGCTCTTCCACCCAAACTCTCCTCCTGCCTGGGCTGAAACTGGTTATTTGAGGAGGCCAGGCCCCTACCAATCCTAAATTGTGGATTGGTCAAGGCTGCCCAAACACCCTAGGAAGCTCCACCCCTCTTCCCCACCCATTCTTCTAGAACCCTCTAGAATCAAGGGGAGGCAACCAAGGGGAGGCCATTTAGATTTACCTAAACTGCCAGTGAAAAGAAAACCCTACTCTAGCACCTCACTACCAAGAGGGTGCTACAGGTGGCTATCTGAGGCATCATGATTCGAGGTTAAGGCAATTATATCAGTGGAAATTATATGCTGGGACCCAGTGGACCATACTTGTCTAGCCCGGGGACACCAGGAGGTGTCAGTTGTTCAGTGTGCATGTTTGATCTCTGTAACTGGAAATCATATTGATCTGGTAAGAGGCTTTCATTGCACATATGTTTGCTGGACTTCCCAATATTTCCATGTGGCCTGGTGTTTAGTGAATCATATTACTTTTTAAATGAAGAAGCTGATCCTTGTTACAATTTTCTAAAACACTATATGTTTCATTTGTTAGTGACATATGGACTACTAACATTTTACTGAATTTCATTATATTAAATAAAAGTATTGGGACACCTGCCTTTACATTTACATAAACTTTAATAACATCCCAGTCTTAGTCCATAGGGTTCAATATTGAGTTGGCCCACCCTTTGCAGCTATAACAGCTTCAACTCTTCTGGGAAGGTTGTCCACAAGGTTTAGGAGTGTCTATGGGAATGTTTGACCATTCTTCCAGAAGTGCATTTGTGAAGTCAGACACAGATGTGGATGAGAAGACCTGGCTCGCAGTCTCCACTCTAATTCATCCCAAAGGTGTTCTATTGGGTTGTTCTATTGGGTTGAGGTTGTGCAGGCCAGTCAAATTCCTCCACCTCAAACTCGCTCATCCACATTCTTATTGACCTTGCTATATGCATTGGTCCAAATCATTTGCTGATGGGAGGATTATTGTTTTTCAGGGGTTGGGCTTGGCCCCTTAGTTCCAGTGAAGGAAAATCTTAAGGCATCAGCATGCTAAGACATTTTGGACAATTTCATTCTCCAAACTGGTGGCACTTTTCTGTTCCAACATAACTTAACATTAAGTGCACAAAGCAAGGTCCATAAAGACATAGATGAGTGAGTTTGAGGTAAAGGAACTTGACTGGCCTGCACAGAGTCCTGACCTCAACCCGATAGATCACCTTTGGGATGAATTAGAGTGGAGACTGCAAGCCAGGCCTTCTCGTCCACATCAGTGCGTAATCTCACAAATGCGCTTCTAGAAGAATGGTCAAACATTCCCATAGACACTCCTAAACCTTGTGGACAGCCTTCATAGAAGAGTTGAAGCGGTTATAGCTGACGGAGGAGAAACATCCAGTGACGGCTGAGGTAAAGATTCTGTGTAAGCCAGTCAAGTTCCTCCACCCCAAACTCACTCATCTATGTCTTTATGGGCCTTGCTTTATGCACTGGTTCACAGTCATGTTGGAAAAGGAAGGAGCCACCCACAAAGTTGGGAGCATGAAATTGTCTTGGTATGCTGATGCCTTAAGAGTTTCCTTCACTGGAACTAAGGGGCCAAGCCCAAACCCTGAAAAACAACCTCACACCATAATCCCCCCTCCACAATATGATTTGGACCAGTGCACAAAGCAAGGGTTGGTCAATTCAATATTGAACCCTACGGACTAAGACTGGAATGGCATCAACATTCATGTGCTTGTAAAGGCAGATGTCCCAATACTTTTGACAATATAGTGTATGTGCACACACATAGTAATGTGCCACAGACCAGCACATGGATAGACAAGCAAATACACTGTGAGGATACACCGCTCCACCTGCTCCTACCTTAATGCGAGCGTATGTGCCAACTGGTGGAAAGATGACAGCGGCCGTAACCACACTTCTACGCATTTCATCTGCCTGGATATCTTCAGAAAGAAATCTCTCAGAGAGGTGTGGTTAGGGAACTTTCGACAAATTCTTGTGAACAACCAGGAGTGGTAAAACATGCCAATGAAGGTTGGCTCCTAGGTGGAGAAATTGTTGTATTACTTTGCTTACAACAAATAAATACGGCAAGAGGAGCTAAAATGGTGACGGGGAGTGGTAAGGACCAAAATTGTCCATGTACAGGAGGAGGAAGTCTTGAGTGGAGCTGTGGATTTGGGTCTTTATTTTCGTTTTATCAGAGGCATTTATATGGTTCAGGTTAACAAAGTACAGAAAGCCTGCAATGCATCAGAGATAAAATCTGTGTACTGATATATGTGGATTAAATATTCTCACCTCTGATTATTGTGACTTTGTTACCTTTTGAAAAAAAAAGTTTCATTTTGAAATAAAAAAATCTTTCCTGTAAAAGAAGTATCTTCACATCAGATATTTTGGGGTGGGTCAGATGCCTGGTCCCCCACCACACAATGTGGTTCCACCCTCCAACCCCTATATTGCTGATTTGTCCTGCAGATCTATAGAAGCCTGTGGTTTGTACCGCAGTGTACAGTGAGGGGAGCCTTCCAATGCACCTCAAAGTATTGCATGTGAATATACTGCCAGGGGCCATAGCTCTGCAAAAGGGCAAAGAAGATAAAATCTGTGGTTTTCTTTCTGCTTTCAAGTGGGTTGGAGTACGTACTCATTACCCCCACTTGTCTCCTTGTCCAGATAATGGTTGGCATAGAGCAGGCATCCTCAAACTATGGCCCTCCAGCTGTTGAGGAACTACACATCCCATGAGGCATTGTAAAACTCTGACATTCACAGACATGACTAGGCATGATGGGAATTGTAGTTCCTGAACAACTGGAGGGCCATAGTTTGAGGACCCCTGGCATAGAGTATAGTCATGTCATATGTAGGTAGATTTTGATATTTCAAACTGATTTAAACTTATTTTGTTCCTCTTCAGTCATTCTCTGAATGTGTTACTGAACTGGCCTGGGGGGTCCGCAGGGTAGCTTTGGCCATGTGGGACTATTATTACAGGATATAACATGATATTTTTCTTTTCAATATATTTATTTATTATAAAGAAGAAGTCATACAGTTTCATAGAGTCATGTATATCTCACATTGAGCCTGCAAGGGCTGCAGAAGAAGAACAAAACAATAGAACAAAAGGGCAATGTTAAACACTTTTCAAGTTCACAGTTTAAATAGAATGAATATGTTTTACCTTTATTTTGTACTTATCGTAATGTGAAATGGTCCGATACCTTGCAGGGTAGGGTCCCCAAAAGGCTAGGAGGAAGCTATAGGCTTTGAATCTCAGATCCAATTTTGATGGCAGTCCATGGGGATTGCTTTCCTTCCCAGGAGGGACAGTCGAGGGGGAGCCTCCTTGGAGATCCAGTCCCACCCCTATGGGAACTCACTGTAAGTCAAGGAACCCGGTGGGGTTTTCCCCGAATATGATATTTGTAAGATGATATCTGTATATCATGTGCTGTTTATGGAAAACAATATATATACCATATCTATACAGACTTCTGTTCTCCCTTATCCTCCCGAGGAAGCCGGACATATCCTGTGAAACGCGTAGAGGAAAAGAGAATCCCTATGACAGCTTCATCAAGACATTGGAGGTGATTTACTAAAACTGGAGAGTGCAAAGCCAATCAGCTTCTAACTTCAGCTTGTTCAGTTAAGCTTTGACAATAAAACCTGGAAGCTGATTGGTTTCTATGCAGAGCTGCAACAGATTTTGCACTCCCCAGTTTTAGAAAATCCACCCCAATAACTCGTGTATATACAGGCAGATTGCCTGATTTGGATACTTGTAAGATACCATAAGAGTCATAGTAGCTGAAGAGGTTTTAAAGTGATTGTAAAATCAGAAGTTTTTTTTTATCTTAACACATTCTATGCATTAAGATAAAAAACCTTCAGTGTGCAGCAGCCCCCCTAATACTTACCTGGGCCCCATCTCTATCCAGCAATGTTGTAGGAGAGTCTTGTCTGTCCGGGGCTCTCATTCCTCATTGGCTGAGACAGCAGAATGGCACCATTGGCACTGCTGTCAATCAAAGTCAGAGAGCCCTTCATTCCTCATGGGTCACAGCTCCGCCTCCTGAAATCTCTACACTGGGCTGTCAGTGATATCCGACATTGATTTTATGCAAAAAGAGCAATAAACAACCAATCAGGAAACAGAATAAGAATATTGGTATAGTGGTTGGATTTTATTGTAGTTTCACTGTAGATTATATTCGGTTGTTGCATAGCTGAAGAGAGCAAAGTACACATGTAGACCGGCTCCTTATCAGAAGGGGAAATCTTCCACTATACTGTGTAATCTATTAAAATGTGTTTTATTACTACATTTCTAGAGATTCTTAAACTGCACAACACTACTGAGCCGAAAAGGAACACAAATTGTACCTGATACAAATTTTTAAAACATTTTTCTGTTACTTTGCCATCAGATCCAGCAACACGTGAAACAAGAAATTAAAAAATGATTGGTGAAATCAATTAATTGCACAAACAAAAGTTTTGCCTTTTTATTATTATTGTTATGTATACTGTATATAGGATTTATATACCATCCACAGTACCATGCTGCCAACTCGCTCATCCATGCCTTGCTTTGTGCACTGGTGCGCAGTCATGTTGGAACAGGAAGGGGCCATCCCCAAACTTTTCCCACAAAGTTGGGAGCATGAAATTGTCCAAAATGTCTTGATATGTTGACGCCTAAAGAGTTCCCTTCATTCGAACTAAGGGGCCAACCCCAACCCCTGAAAAACAACCCCACACCATAATCCCCACTCCACCAAATTATTTGGACCAGTCCACAAGCAAGGCCCATAAAGGCAAGGATGAGCAAGTCTGGGTTGGAAGAATCTGACTGGCCTGCCCAGAGTCCTGACATTAAATTGATAGAACACCTTTGGGATGCATTACAGCGGAGACTGTGAGCCAGACCTTCTCATCCAACATCAGTGCCTGACTTCATAAATGCACTTCTGGAAGAATGGTCAAACATTCCCATAGACACTCCTAAACCTTGTGGACAGCCTTCCCAGAAGAGTTGAAGCTGTTATAGCTGCAAAGGAAGGGCCAACTCAATATTAAACCCTACAGACTAAGACTGGGATGCCATTAAAGTTCATGTGCGTGTAAAGGCACTATAGTGTATATATATATATGTGTGTATACTGTATATATATATATATATATATATATATACATATACAGTATACACACACACACATGTGTCGTGACTAAAGTTGAGCAAACACCTGGATGTTCGGGTTCGGCCGAACTTCGCGGAAAAGATTGGGTTCGGTACCAAACGTTATATGAACTTTACCCCGGACCCCGAACCCCATTGAAGTCAATGGGGACCCGAACTTTTCAGCACAAAAATGGCTGTAAAAAAGTCCTGGAAAGTGCTAAAGGGCTGCAAAAGGAAGAAACATGGGAGATGTTATTAGATCTGCAATCTGTTCCTTCAAAGCAGTAGTAATCTCTACCTAGTCCAGTATCAGACCGTTCTGTAATGCAGGATGAGATGTTATAGATCTACAATCTGTCCCTCAAAGCAGTAGTAGTAATCTCTACCTAGTTATTATCACTGCAATCTGTCCCTCACAGCGCCGGCAGCATCCTCTCCCTACACTAACCTGAGAGCATGTGGCATGCAGCACTATGTGACTCCAGCCTCATATAGAGGCTGGGTCACATGATGCACTGGCCAATCACAGCTATGCCCTTAGTAGGCATGGTTGTGATGGCTTCTAGGGAAAACCAGTGAAACGCTTGTTTATCGACTGCCCTGCAGCTATTCAACATGCGTGATAAAATACCAGAACCCAGAACCCGAACGTTTTTCTCAAACGTTCGGGT
This sequence comes from Glandirana rugosa, assembly GCA_018402905.1. NCBI lineage: Eukaryota > Metazoa > Chordata > Amphibia > Anura > Ranidae > Glandirana > Glandirana rugosa. The sequence continues at coordinate 11,707 of BLSH010560017.1, forward strand.
TTGGGTTCGGTAGACAGACACCCGAAAGTTCTGTATGGACCTGAACTTTACAGTTCAGGTTCGCTCAACTCTAGTCGTGACCATCATACTGTCCCTGTTAGTAAGAAGTGTTTTTATTTCATAATTATCTTTATTTAGTTTTTAGTTTTTTATATTGTTTACACAATCCATACTTTTCAAAACAGTTATTCTAATATCTTACACAGAGTTTCAAAGGTCACCTAATTCATCCCGGTGTAGAAGGAGGAAGGGTAAAGAAAATGTGCTGGGATCATAAAAAGAACGATAAAGCATTACAAAGTACAGCGCCTTACAGCATGGACTTCATAAGGGAAAGCATTTATGTGAATAAATACCAGCAGGAAAGCCTGGAGACGAGTGCCCAAGAGTTGGATACAAGGAATAATTATTGATCCTATATCAGTTGAACACACATGGTCATGGAAAAATCAAAGCTGTGATCACAAATGGATTTAGAGAGGTGTCAACGGTTGGCCACATTCTGGAAGGTTTGAAGAGCGGTGTCATATCTGGAAGAGAGGTATGATTGTAGGGTTGCCACCTCATCCCTTTAAATCCGAACACATATGAATTACACAGGTTGTTCTGTGGCTGATTAAGGTGGTAATTAAATTCACTTGGTGCCTCATCTGCATTCAATTAGCCTCAGAACAACCTGTGTAATTCATATGTGTTCGGGTTTAAAGGGACGAGGTGGCAACCCTAGGTGATTGCTCGACAGTAATCACTGATACTGAATGGCATGAATACTAAATGTTACTTGATTGATTTTGAAGTTATCATTATAATAATTGAATGATTGCTATGTGCAGCAGCAGGGTTTTTTTTTTTTTTTTTTTTTTTTTTA
>BLSH010560020.1:6667-17929 GCA_018402905.1 Glandirana rugosa
AAGACGACCAAGCCGGCGTGAAGCCCTGTTTCAGGCCCAAGCCCAGGCCTGTCTTGGGCTTGAAACAGGGCCTGGGGCTTGGGGTAACTTTAGTTACCTCTGGGTCTGAAATTCCATGTTTTTTACAACATTTTATCAGGACCTTCCAGGATCTCCAGAGTTTGAAGATGATTTTAGAACAGTTCTATGGCCTCTAATGTTAATTAATACTTTTAAGACCCATTTTGAAGATGATCTCCATTTTTGCATTTTTTAGGTTTTTATTTTTTAAAAAATATTTAAAGTTATTTCCCTGTCCCCATTTCTTTGTAGGTCACTTGTCCCACCCTTACCCACATTTCCTTCCTTTTGCAGACCTCTAGGACCTTCCAGGACTATTTTACAACATTTTTTGTACCTTAAAGTCTGGGTCTCCATTGATTTCAATGGGGTTCGGGGTCCGGGACAAAGTTCGGGTTCTGTCCGGACCCGAACCCGGACTTTGTCCCGAAGTGCGGCCGAACCAGCAGAACCCGGACTTCTAGAAGTTTGCTCAACTCTAATGATATACCAAGGTGCAGAATGAAACTTTAAATAATACGCAAGAAATAAAAAAAAGGGGGGTAGAGTAAAAAAAAGTAAGAGGGAGTGTTATTATGGATGCAAAAAGCAAGTTAATGAACTTACATGGCATACAAACGTTCACCATCAGGGAAACAAAATAGAGGTCATATACCTTACAACGTGTGGTGCGTATCAAGCCCTCCAGCAACTGGAGCAGGCTTGGAACAAGCTGCCGACTTTATGGGGCCGTTCGCGTGCTTGGCTTGTGACGTCGCCGGTGCACGTTCAAATAGACAGGCGCCTCCGCGCATGTGCCCGCGAGGCACCCCGCATCCACCGACTACATTCCCCAGAAACCACAGCGTGCGGGCGCATGCACAGGAGGACCCGCGAGCCCGTACACTTGCACGGATGGGAGCCAGGGAGAAGCTACAGAGCAGAGGCAGCTCAAGGCAGAGAGCACCCGGGGCACAGCAATAAAGGGGTTGCAGCACCCATCCGTGCGTACACACAAGTGTCCCCAAAAATCCCGGAAGTCACGACCCGCAGAGAGACAGCAGGACTAACAGGGGGCAAAGGGCAAACAAGATGCAGTCACATCGAAAAAGTCAATGAGAACATCCCGATAGCAGAGAAAAAGAGAACTGCATGCATCCCTTATGAACAACACATATACATATATAGATATACAGTGGGTACGGAAAGTATTCAGACCCCCTTAAATGTTTTACTCTTTGTTATATTGCAGCCATTTACTTAAATCATTTAAGTTCATTTTTTTCCCCTCATTAATGTACACACAGCACCCCATATTGACAGAAAAACACAGAATTGTTGACATTTTTGCAGATTTATTAAAAAAGAAAAACTGAAATATCACATGGTCCTAAGTATTCAGACCCTTTGCTCAGTATTTAGTAGAAGCACCCTTTTGATCTAATACAGCCATGAGTCTTTTTGGGAAAGATGCAACAAGTTTTTCACACCTGGATTTGGGGATCCTCTGCCATTCGTCCTTGCAGATCCTCTCCATTACTGTCAGGTTGGATGGTGAACGTTGGTGGACAGCCATTTATAGGTCTCTCCAGAGATGCTCAATTGGGTTTAAGTCAGGGCTCTGACTGGGCCATTCAAGAACAGTCACGGAGTTGTTGTGAAGCCACTCCTTCATTATTTTAGCTGTGTTCTTAGGGTCATTGTCTTGTTGGAAGGTAAACCTTCGGCCCGGTCTGAGGTCCTGAGCACTCTGGAGAAGGTTTTCATCCAGGATATCCCTGTACTTGGCCACATTCATCTTTCCCTCGATTGCAACCAGTCGTCCTGTCCCTGCAGCTGAAAAACACCCCCACAGCATGATGCTGCCACCACCATGCTTCACTGTTGGGACTGTATTGGACAAGTGATGAGCAGTGCCTGGTTTTCTCCACACCTACCGCTTAGAATTAAGGCCAAAAAGTTCTATCTTGGTCTCATCAGACCAGAGAATCATATTTCTCACCATCTTTGGAGTCCTTCAGGTGTTTTTTTTAGCAAACTCCATGCGGGCTTTCATGTGTCTTGCACTGAGGAGAGGCTTCCGTCGGGCCACTCTGCCATAAAGCCCCGACTGGTGGAGGGCTGCAGTGATGGTTGACTTTCTACAACTTTCTCCCATCTCCCAACTGCATCTCTGGAGCTCAGCCACAGTGATCTTTGGGTTCTTCTTTACCTCTCTCACCAAGGCTCTTCTTCCCAGCTCAGTTTTGCCGGATGGCCAGCTCAAGGAAGGGTTCTGGTCATCCCAAACGTCTTCCATTTAAGGATTATGGAGGCCACTGTGCTCTTAGGAACCTTAAGTGCAGCAGAATTTTTTTGTAACCTTGGCCAGATGTGTGCCTTACCACAATTCTGTCTCTGAGCTCTTCAGGCAGTTCCTTTGACCTTATGATTCTCATTTGCTCTGACATGCACTGTGAGCTGTAAGGTCTTATATAGACAGGTGTGTGGCTTTCCTAATCAAGTCCAATCAGTATAATCAAACACAGCTGGACTCAAATGAAGGTGTAGAAGCATCTCAAGGATGATCAGAAGAAATGGACAGCACCTGAGTTAAATATATGAGTGTCAGCAAAGGGTCTGAATACTTAGGACCATGTGATATTTCAGTTTTTCTTTTTTAATAAATCTGCAAAAATGTCAACAATTCTGTGTTTTTCTGTCAATATGGGGTGCTATGTGTACATTCATGAGGAAAATAAATGAACTAAAATGAGTTTAGCAAATGGCTGCAATATAACAAAGAGTGAAAAATTTAAGGGGGTCTGAATACTTTCCGTACCCACTGTACATGATGCAATAAAAATCTTCTGTCCAATGTTAACACAATTATATATATCAACTTAACAGTAAATAAAAAACACAGTAACACATACATATAAGCATGAAAAAATAATTTGACATAGTATATATAGAAAAAAAAACCCTTGCTCTAACATTTTGGGCCCTCATGAAGTCATGAATAAATAATGTGTAAGGGGTGGGGGGGAGGAATCCTTGAAACAAGGAGGGAACAGATGGATTTATGTCCAATGGAAGGGCTATGTGACACAGGATTAATTGTAAATATCTAAATATTACACAAATTTATAGGAAGGATAGAAAGCTTATATTTTCATTTAAGCCTGGATATTTCATGGCCTGTATCCAGCGTGCCTCCAACTGGAGGAGCGTATTGTCAACGCTCCCCCCCTCGGGGGCCGGGTGGCACATGCTCCAGGGCCGCAAATCTGATCACATTAGGGTCGAAGTTGTGGCTTTTGGCCACGTGTAAATTTAGTGCTGTTGTAGTTTGTTTTTTGCAGATAGGTAGCATATGACCTTTGATTCGTTTTAAGAAGGGCCGCTTGGTCTTGCCTATGTATTATGCTCCACACAGGCAAGAGGCCAAGTAGACAACTCCCACCGTCTGACATGTTACTTCATGTCTAATTTTGTGTGTTTGTCTATTTGGTAACTGAATTACTCAAGAATTAATCATATAAGGGCAGTACTGACATCTTCCACATGCAAATGTACCCCAGGTTTCAGAGTTGGAAGCACTGGGGACATTAAAGTTGCTCCTAACTAGTTGGTCCCGAAAGGACCGCGAACATTTATATGTGATTTGAGGATAGGGCTTCAAATGACGACTAACTGTTAGATCAGATAATAAAAGTGGCCAAAATTTGGCTAGGATTGTTCTAAATTGTTGATGCTGTTTGGAGTATTGAGTAATTATTCTAACTGACTGGGAATTCGCTTTAGATTTGTTTGAAAAAATGAGGGAATGTCTATCTTGGTGGCTAGCCTTTTGGTATGCTTTCTTAAGACATGATCAACTATAACCTCTCTTTTGAAGTCTAAGAAATAAATCATTAGCTGCTTGTTGAAAATTAGTATCGTAGGTACAGTTGCGTTTGAGTCTTAAATATTGGCTATATGGTATACTGTTTATGAGTGGCCTAGGGTGGGAACTATCTGCTTGCAATATAAATTAATAATTATAATGGTGTGGATGCACTATCAATTAATAAATACATCAATAAACAGATAAATATATAAATAATACATAAGCAAACGTGACTATTATTACAATAAAAGTTGCACAAGATGTGAATATCGGGAAATTAATCCTTAATTGTAAAAGGTGGAAAAAATTATGTGGAATGGACACCCTAAAGGTGCTGACAAAAAGTGCTGAGTGCTCCAGGTGTATTGTGCAAGGTAAACAAATATTTCATGCAAATGATTAAAGTCCAAAAAAAGTCTCTATAATTGTCAAAAAAAGTGCTAGGTGCTGTCAATATATACGTGCATATTAAACAAATGCTTCATGCAAAAAAAAAAAAATTAAATCCAGAAAAAAGGGGGATCCTTGTATATTTAATGCCAATAGTGGTTTGGTCACTGATGATCTTCCTTCAGTATAAACTTCTATGATCCTTCTTATCAAATGTGCAAATACCAAGCTAGCAAAGTGCAAGGTGCTCCCTCCACCAGGTGAAATGGACTCTCACCTTAATTGGCGACCCCCACACGGGTCAAATCAGGCTTATGGTATAACTCTTTCTCTTGTTGGAATAAGGCCACTTTAAATATACCAAGGAGTGCTAACCACACTTAATAAATTAAATCAAAGTGCTAATTGCATGAAGTATAAAACCATAAATGCTAATCGCATTAATTTCAAGATGTCAAAATGTGCTAATCGCACAGATGCTAAGATAGAGATGCTGATCGCATCAGAGAGATAAATAACCTGGGGCTAACCGCACAGGGTTTAAGAACAAGTTCCTTCCAATATAGAAACACTTAGTGCAGGAAAACTTCAACATAAACTCTCTTGATGCGGAAAACTTCACAAGTATAAATGATTAAAAATTCAACCGTTGCTCCCAGGTAAGCATGAAAAATAAATAAAGTTTCATGCAATATGTACTGCAACTTATGAATAAACCATGCCCCTTTGGAAAACTACCGTATATACTCGCGTATAAGTCGACCCGTGTATAAGCCGGCCCCCCTACTTTTGCCCCAAAAATATGGGAAAACGTTTTGACCCGCGTATAAGCCTAGGGTGTGAAATGCAGCAGCCAGAACACAGGGACAGGGTGCCAGAACACAGGGACAGGGTGCCAGAAGACAGGGATTGGGTGCCAGGACACAGGGATTTTAATGCCAGGACACAGGGATTTTAATGCCAGGACACAGGGATTTTAATGCCAGAACACAGGGATTTTAATGCCAGGACACAGGGATTTTAATGCCAGGACACAGGGATTTTAATGCCAGGACACAGGGATTTTAATGCCAGGACACAGGGATTTTAATGCCAGGACACAGGAATATTAATGCCAGGACAAAGAGACTGTAGCCAGAACACATAAGGGATGAGTAAGGTAGTTTAGTTTCACATTAAATAGAGCTGTGTTGCTTCTAAGAGCCGTTCTGTGCTTGTAAAGTGTGATTAAACACATTGGAATGCAGAGAATGCTGAGAATGAAGAGAGAGAGCTGCAGCTCTTCACGGAGATCAGGAGGTGGGCGGGACTGAACAGCTAACATCAGCTTGTCCCGCCCACCTCCGACATCAAGCTGAAAATCTGACACCTCTCTCAGCATTCTCTGCATTCCAATGTGTTTAATCACACTTACAAAGCACAGAACGGCTCTTAGAAGCAGCACGGCTCTGTTTAATGTGAAACTACTGATCACCACAGACACTGACTCGGGTATAAGTTGAGGGGGGTCTTATTCAGCACAAAAAATGTGCTGAAAAACTCGACTTATACCCGAATATATACGGTACTCACATTTTATAAAAATTTCAACGGCATAAAAACAAGTAAAGGATGATCTCACGTAAGTTACAGGATACCACCGCCAGGCTCTGCCTCTACATGTTATGCCACCTGCCGTCGTGGCTTCGTCTGGAGTCAATATACAAGGATCCCCCTTTTTTCTGGATTTAAATGTTTTTTTTTGCATGAAGCATTTGTTTAATATGCACATATATATCGGCAGCACCTAGCATGTTTTTTGACAATTATAGAGACTTTTTTTGGACTTTAATCATTTGCATGAAATATTTGTTTACCTTGCACAATACACCTGGAGCAACTAGCCATACATTTGCCGGCAAGTGTAGTCTCTTAATAATTCTCAACAGATCAATTGTGTCTTTCACATAAGAAGATAAGCTATGCTTCCACAGCCTGAAATAATAGGTCTACCTGGAGGGGCCATAAGTGATTTATGCACCTTGGGCAATGCATAAAAGGTCGGAATGGCTGGATCCTTGGTGTCCAAGAATAGCCATGTACTCTTGTCAATGATGCCCCTACCGTAGGCACCAAAGACAAGATCACGAAAAGACATTTGGTGACAGGCCTGTACCATTCTCTGTTGGAGAGAAGGTTATTGCACATAGAGATGTATTGTCCACAGTCCATAACCACCAAGTTTCCTCCCTTGTCAGCTGGCTTGATTATGATTGCAGTGTTTTGTTGAAGAGATGTAATAGCGTCTTTCTGTGTTTGGGACAGATTAAAGGCTTGTGAGTTGTCCAGGGTTAATTTTTCAATTTCTGTACAGGTTTGCTGGACAAATGCCCAGATATTAGGATTGGATTGCAACTGAGGAAAGGCTTTGGATTTTGGTTTAAAGGACATAGGGGGGAGGGGGAAGGTAACTCCCTGCACCAAAATGCCGCCCGCAGGAGCCTGCAGGGCATCATCGGTGTCTTGGGTCCCACCAGCCTCCTCCCATAGGTCCACAAGATCCTGAAGTACTTTATCCTCCAAATTCATGGAACTAGATGATTGCTGAAAGGTAGGTACTGAACTGGCTTGAATATGCTCGCGTGGTTGTTTGTCATAAATCACCTTAAACATTAATCTACAGGCAAACCGGTGTATGTCTTTAATCGATTGAAACGTGTCTAATTTTTGATCAGGACAAAAAGAAAGTCCCAATTTAAGGACTTCTATCTCACTTGCGGATAATTGGTAAGAAGATAGATTGATATTAATACTAATGCTTGATTCTTTGCATTCTATACAATAGTGTTTTGCATTTGAGGCATTAACATTATGGTAACAACCATGCTCATGTGGTATTGGCTATTAGGCATTCGCCTATTGTCAGCATATGCTTCTGATTAAGATGTAAGCTTTGCGGTTTTTATTTTCACTGTATATAGATTGTTGCTAAGCAAGGAAAGCTGGCTGCTGTGTCCTTAAAAGCTGATGAGTCATCAGCTGTCAGCAGGGTTCCCTGCTGACAGGTTAATGTAAAAAAACAAAAAAAATTGCTGCCAAACCCCCCCACTGAAAAAAATGGTGTGGGGTCCTTTCGAGTCTAGTGTGAAATCAAAGGGGACCCCCCACTCAAAAATTTTTTAAAAATGGCGTGTGGTCCCCCCAAAATCTGTAGCAGATGCTTATCCAAGCATGCAGCTTGGAGGTCAGGATGAGGGGGACGAGCAAGTGCCCCCCCCTCCTGAACATACCAGGCCACATGCCCTCAACATGGGGAGGATGCTCTGGGGTCCTCCCAAAGCATGTTTTCCCCATGTTGATTAGGACAAGGGCCTCTACCCAACAATCCTGGCCGGTGGTTGTTGGGGTCTGCAGGTGGGGGGTTTATCAAAGTCTGGAAGCCCCCTTTAACAAGGGGCCCCCAGAGCCTGCCCCCCTATGGAAATTAGTATTGGGTACATTGTACCCCTACCGCTTCACCAAAAGCAGTGAAATGTAAAAAAAAAACAATAGCTGTTTTTTGACAATTCCTTTATTGTAAATAAGCTCTGAGCCCCCTTCTTCCCTGAGCCGTCTCCCCACCACCATCTTCTTGTGCTGCTCTGTTCTTCCTCGCCACTGTCTTCTACCGCAGTGTTTTTCAACTCCAGTCCTCAAGGCACACCAACAGATCATGTTTTCAGGATTTCCCTCAGATGAAACAGCTGTGGTAATTACAAAGGCAGTGAAACTGATCAAATCACCTGTGCAAACTCATGGAAATCCTGAAAACATGACCTGTTGGTGTGCCTTGAGGACTGGAGTTGAAAAACACTGTTCTACCGCTGCTCTGTTCTTCCTCGCTGCTGTCTTCTACTGCTGCTCTGTTCTTCATTGTCACCTGTCTCCTTGCATTGCTGTGTTCTTTCTCTGTGTTGTCACCCACTGTGTGACGTAGCTATGGGGCATGGGCATCCGGTGATGTCACCCAGAGTAAGAAATGCCACACAGTGGGTGACAACAAAGCGGAAGAAGACAGCAGCGTGAAGACCAGTGGCAAGGAAGATCAGAGCAGTGGTAGAAGGCAGCGGTGAGGAAGAACAGAGCAGCAGTAGAAGACGGCGGCAACGAAGAACAGAGCAGCATGAGAAGATGGCGGCAGGAGAGATGGCTCGGGGAAGAAGACAGCTCAGAGCTACTTTACAATAAAGGAATTGTCAAAACCCGGTTATTTTTTTTCTTACATTTCACTGCTTTTTTGGTGAATTGGTAGGGGTGCAATGTACCAAAAACCCATTCACATGGGGGGGGGGGGCAGGCTCTGTAAATGTACCCTTTAACTGCTTGACAGATTCTGATAAGGCCCCCACCCGCAGACCCAGACAACCACTGGCCAGGGTTGTCAGGAAGAGGCCCTTGTCCTCATCAACATGGGGACAAGGTGCTTTGGGGGGAGTACTGTGAGTACCTGTGTATTGTGAGTACCTGTGTATTGTGAGTACTGTGAGTACCTGTGTATTTTGAGTACCTGTGTATTGTGAGTACATGTGTATTGTGAGTACTGTGAGTACCTGTGTATTGTGCGGACTTGTGTATTGTGAGTACTGTGAGGACCTGTGTATTGTGAGTATCTGTGTATTGCGAGTACTGTGAGTACCTGTGTATTTTGAGTACCTGTGTATTGTGAGTACTGTGAGTACCTGTGTATTGTGAGTACCTGTGTATTGTGAGTACTGTGAGTACCTGTGTATTGTGAGGACCTGTGTATTGTGAGTACTGTGATTACCTGTGTATTGTGAGTATTGTGAGTACCTGTGTATTGTGAGTACTGTGAGTACCTGTGTATTGTGAGCACCTGTGAATTGTGAGTACTGTGAGTACATGTGTATTGTGAGTACCTGTGTATTGTGAGTATTGTGAGTACCTGTGTATTGTGAGTACCTGTGTATTGAGTATTGTGAGTACGTGTGTATTGTGAGTACCTGTGTATTGTGAGTACCTGTGTATTGTGAGTACTGGGAGTACCTGTGTATTGTGAGTACCTGTGTATTGTGAGTACTGTGAGTACCTGTGTATTGTGAGTACCTATGTATTGTGAGTATTGTGAGTATCTGTGTATTGTGAGTACCTGTCTATTGTGAGTACTGGGAGTACCTGTGTATTGTGAGTACCTGTGTATTGTGAGTAAGTGTGCTGTGCGTTGTGAGTGCCCGGGCACTGGGAGTATTAGAGGCAGGCAGCTAGTGGGTAGTTAATTGGACAGAGTATAATTTCCAGTCCCCATTAAATTAAATCAATGTGTACGATGCCTAGTGGATGTGGAGACTCGACTCAGTGTACATCTTGTTGCATGTATGTGTTCAATGACCATGAGATTTAGGGTGAATATGCTGTACAAAATGTAAGCACATTGTTTCCCTGGAAGCCCAGGTTCTGAATCTAGGGAAGCAACTGTCAACACTGAGACGACTCTCCATAAAGGAGAGTTGGGATCGTACTTGGCAGGTGCCAGCAGGGGCCAGCACAGAGGCGGGTGGAGACAAAGAGATGAAGGCATCAGAACAGAGTAGTTGGGTGACAGTTAGGAAGGGTAGAAGGGAAATGGTCAAGGAGGCTGATCCTGGGCTGGAACATCCCAATAAGTACGCCCCGTTGTGTGATATTGCAGAAACCAGTCAGGGACCAGCATCGCTGGAGCAGAGGGGTGCCCCTAGCTGCCAGGGGAGTAACTCCTCCAGCGAGGGTGGGGATGAAGCCAGTGGAAAGGTAAGACAGGATGTGGTGGTAGGGGACTCAATTCTTAGAAACTCAGAGAGGGCAATCTGTCACAAAGACCTGAAACCCTGAACTGTATGCTGTTTATCGGGCTCTCGGGTTCGGAACATCACGGACCAGGTGGACAGATTACTGGGAGGGGCTGGGGAAGACCCGGCTGTCATGGTGCATGTTGGCACCAATGACAAAGTTAGAGGAAGGTGGAGTGTCCTAAAAAAATTTTTTTAGGGATCTAGGAGCAAAGTTGAGGACTAGGACCTCCAAGGTAGTATTTTCAGAAATACTACCGGTACCTCGAGCCACACCAGAGAGACAGCGGGAGCTTAGGGAAGTTAACAAGTGGCTGAGGAATTGGTGTAGAAAGGAGGGGTTCGGGTTCGAGGAGAACTCGGCCAATTTCTCAATCGGCTATGAGCTCTTTAGAAAGGACGGACTGCACCTAAATGGGGAAGGTGCAGACCGGCTGGGAAAAAGGATGGCCGACAAGATAGAGGGGCTTTTAAACTAGGCAATGGGGGGGAGGGTCTAGACTTAGAAATAGACAGAGTGAAACAAAGTTTAGAGGGTAGCACTGGGGGCAGCAGTGGTAGGCCTAATGAAGAACCCAAACCTGAGGTAGGTAGTGCAACCATGAAATAACCAACAAGAAACCAGTAGGCTTTCAGACAAAACTACGGTGCTTGTTCGCTAATGCCAGGAGTCTGGCAGACAATATGGGAGAACTAGAGCTACTACTGTACTGTTCACTCAGAACAGAGACCAGTCACTAGTGGGGTACCACAAGGCTCTGTATTGGGTCCTGTTCTATTCAACCTATATGTAAGTGATATAAATAAAGGTTTGCTGGGCAATGTATGTCTCTTTGCTGATGATACAAAGGTGTGTAATAGGGTTGATATCCCTGGAGGTGTCTGTAACATGGAACATGATTTGGCATTGTTGGAAGATTGGTCAAAGCAGTGGAGACTGCAGTTCAATATTTCTAAATGTAAAATAATGCATCTAGGGAAAAATAATCCGCTTAGAGAGTACAGCATTGGGGGCACAGTGTTAGCCAGCACTACAGAAGAAAAAGATTTAGGGGTGCTTATTTCAGATGATTGCAAAATGAGCAAACAGTGTAACCAGGCAGTGGGAAAAGCAAATAGAATTCTGGGATGTATCAGTAGAGGGATCACCAGCAGGAGGAA
>BLSH010560020.1:31436-44656 GCA_018402905.1 Glandirana rugosa
AAACATATAATAAACAAAACTAGAAAACATATACAGAAAGTGTCGAACACATCACGTTGTATTTGGAGAAAGAAAGGGGACAACCTCAATGACGGAAGTCTCCTTCAACTCACGAACCAGACACAAAAAGATGAGGAATAACAAGTCCGAAAATATCTCTATAAATACGTCGAAAGGATTTCTTCACTGATCAGAACACTTTCTTTGATGGAAACTCAAAAGTATTTCAGAGTAAATATCTCAACTCGCTTGTGGACCTTCAAGCCCAAGACGACCAGGCAGGCTTGAAGCCCTGTTTCAGGCCCAGGCCCAGGCCTGCGTGCGATCGTTCGGGTTCCGTCCGGACCCGGACCCGGACTTTGTCCCGAAGTTCGGACGGACCAGCAGAACCCGAACTTCCAGGTGTTCGCTCAACTCTATAAATGAGACTTTATGAAAACTCAAAGGTAGTTTCTTTCACAAGACTAGTCACTTCTTTAGGAAAGCTGCATAAATATCTCTATAAAAGCCTGAACAATAAGGAGTAGAAAAACACAGACCAAGCACTCAACTTCCTCTGAAGGCAGTAACTCCAACAGGGGAAAGAAAGAGGTTTATGTTGCACTACACAAGCTGTGAAAGACATATACAAAAGATCAAAACAAATAATATACAAAGTGAATGTTAAAAATGGGTAATAAAGCGGGTAGCCTTGAGCTAGACATGGAAGAACTAACACTAAAGCATACTGCTGTCAAAGTGGAGGCGAGGAGCCACCTGTATAAAGACAAAAGAGGGGAAAGGGAAACATAGCACCACTGCTCTAGTGCAGGGGTCTCCAAACTTTATAAACAAAGAGCCAGTCTATTGTCCTTCAAACTTAAGGGGGGCCGGACTATGGCCAGTGGGAGTAAACAGTAACCCATCATTGGTGTCAGTGGGAGGAATAGTGCCCCATCATTAGGGTCAGTGGGAGTAATAGTGCCCCATCGTTGGTGTCAGTGGGAGGAATAGTGTCCCATCATTGGAGTCAATGGGAGGAATAGCGCCCCATCATTGGTGTCAGTAGGAGGAATAGAGTGGCAGGAACTATGGCCCACTGTTGCTGACATTGGTGGGGAATAATGCCCCAGGAGTCAAATAAAAGCAAGCAAAGGGTCACATCTGGCCCCCGGGCCGCAGTTTGGAGACCACTGCTCTAGTGTAATAATCAATGTAAGCCTACACACAAAAGTAAGATGCATTGGAAGCATTACTGGACAGCACTATGTGCCGCTATCAGTGCACAGTTCCAAGCCAGTTAAGCGCCTCGAGCAGTGCACTTGCAGGACAGGAAAAAAAGTCCTGCAAGCACCATCTTTGCATCTATAACACAAAGCAAAATCCCGCACTCACTTTCAAATTAAAAATAGTAATGTACATAAATATTGAAAGTCTTAGTAGATACGGCAGCTCGCAAAACAACAGATCAGATTGTCAAGAAGAATATATTCAGCACAGATGCAGCGCCAACAAAAATTTGAACAAGAAGTTCTACATGTAAGAAATAAAAAGTCCAGGTGGCACACTTCTGAGAATGTAAACACCTCACTAAGAATCAGGGTCCGAGTTTTTCAGAACAATAATCCGTATTGTTTCAGATATTCCAGAAACCTGTATATATATACATTACAGCAAAGATCCACTTGACAAATAATGGATGTGTGCTTACCAGATTCTGGTAGATCATGCGCGGAGGTTTAAATCCAACTCCAGTGGTCTTAGCGTGGAAGTCTACTCCCTGGAGGGGGGGAATTCCTGTTCAGGTAGGTGACTCCAGTTCCCACACGGCAACAATTCAGAGGCTTGTCCAACGCTCACCACGGATATTAAAGGAAAGAGAAGAACTGCAATCGTGTAATACCGTTTAACCAATTTATTTTTAAACAAAGGGATTACCCTACGCGTTTCGGCTCCAAAGCCGTCATCTGGGGTATCCCAGATGACGGCTTTGGAGCCGAAACGCGTAGGGTTCCCAGACTTCTTCTGTCACATTATTTTATTATAGAGCTCTTTTTATTTATCTACCATGTGAGTATTTGTAATCCCTTTGTTTAAAAATAAATTGGTTAAACTTTATTACACGATTGCGGTTCTTCTCTTTCCTTTAATATCCGTGGTGAGCGTTGGACACGCCTCTGAATTGTTGCCGTGTGGGAACTGGAGTCCCCTACCTGAACAGTAATCCCCCCCCCCTCCAGGGAGTAGACTTCCACGCTCAGACCACTGGAGTTGGATTTAAACCTCCGCGCATGATCTACCAGAATCTGGTAAGCACACATCCATTATTTGTCAAGTGGATCTTTGCTGCAATGTTTATATATATATATATACAGGTTTCTGGAATATCTGAAACAATACAGATTATTGTTCTGATAAACTCGGACCCTGATCCTTAGTGAGGTGTTTACATTCTCAGAAGTGTGCCACCTGGACTACCATCTTTGCGTCTGTAGGGTGGTGCGGGAGCAGTTTATACACCTCACCTACACCGCCCCTGCCATTGAAATGAATGGCCAGCACTTCTGAAGTGGCTAAACACCACTTTGGAAGTGCCGCACGTTGGCACTTTTAACCCCCTTTTAACCCCTTCTTTGGGGTTAAAAGCACCCGCTGCCGCCTGAATAGTGGCGCCAAAGTGCTGCTATAACAGCGGTAAAGCGTTGCTAAAACTAGCGGTGCTTTACCGCTACCGCCCTGCCCGCTCCAGTGTGAAAGTGGCTTAACTCAGTGTCTGGGCCGCTGAGAAAGTGGCCGCAATGCACCCATCAAATGTACTTTGCAGGTGAGTCTACCACACCAATCACACCACCAAGGGATCCGGGTCACAGCAGGATGCATTTCAAGGAAATCTTCCTCCGGAGGCCTGCTGAAGAAGAGGAATATTTCCTTAAAACACGCCCTGCAGTGACCTTGATCTTTCGGTGGTGTCATTGACATGGTGGACTCACTGTCAAAGGACATTTGGTGGCTGCATCACAGCCACAAGGAGGATGCACTTTCTCAGCAGATAGTGAGTTATGGACTTGGGACTGTGCACTGATAGCAGTGCATAGTGTTGTCCTATACTGCTTTTTATGCACCATACTTTCGCGAGTAGGATCTTTTTACATTGTTATAATAAAGGCTTACATTGATTACTACACTAGAGCTGGGGTGCTGTCTCTCCCTTCCCCTTCTTTTGCATAAATATCTCTAACTGCTGACTGTGCTAGCATAAGCAGCCACTCTGCCCTTGACAGAGTTGTTCATTCCTGAGTAAGTGGCTAGTCTTGCCATTAAAGCCTTAGCATGGTGTATCAGCTACATTTATTTAGTAAAAGAAAACCAAAAAATAACAACCTTTTTTTTCAATTTTTGGCCATTGAATAATCTCCCCTTTATGGGAAGCTTTAACTATAAGCATGTTTGAAACACCACATTATTATTATTATACAGGATTTATATGGTGTCAAGTTTGCACAACACTTTACAATATAAAGGGAGACATTAGAGCAACAATACAATTCAATGCGGGTAAGGAGAACCGTGTTTCTAGGAGTTTGCAATCTAATAGGGCGAGGGATATTTCTTTCTTCAACTTTAGTGTACTCCAGTACCACATAACCATGGGTAAAGAAAATCCTGACTAGGTGGAGATAGATATATTTTCTTCAAGCACTTTTCACTAAAGCTTACAGTTTACGTCTTATCTAGTTTCCTTCCATGTGTAGACTAAAAAAAAGGATTTTTCACCATGTGCCGAACTAACTCCTCACTCACTTGTCTCCCATATTCTCCTTCTGTTTCCTTTTCTGCACTTTAAAGTTTTCACAGTGTTTTCTAAAACTATATTAGGGGTTGTAGCAGGACAAATTTAGTGTGACTATAGGCATCCACACAGCATGGACATTGAGAAAAATATGAAATTTGCTTTGGGATTTACACTTAAAATGATCTATGAAAATGGTGCCTGAAGCAATAATTGTACAGTCTTGCATATACTGAGTATGAAGTGTCAGTGAAGAATAGAGAGCACCTTTTATCAAAATTTGGAACAGAGTTGTCTCCAGAGTAACACAAATTAAATATTACTTAAAGAACAGAATCAAATGGTACCAACATTTGAAAGAAATGTTTTACCTTGTAGGTAGCCCGATAGTGAAATCTATATTTTTCCAAATCCCTATCAAATTTATTTTTAACTTCTCTAGTAATTTCCAAGCTGAAAAGATCAAAAGAAAAATTGCTAGAAGGTTGAAATGATGAATCATTGAAAAAGATTTGCATTAGCATCAACAATGGGATTAATTAAGCTGAGGTTTTTAGATAGCAGAACATTCACAGTTGTTAAATTGATAAATTAAGTATTTGATGCATTAGGTGATCTGTTTTTTATAGGTGATAAAAGCTTTAGCTGACACTTTACTTCTGTGAAGGGACATCAGTATTAAAGTGTTTGTAAAGGCAATTTAAAAAAAAAAAATAACAAGCATGTCATACTTCCTTGCTCTGTGCAATGGTTTTGCACAGAGCAGCCCTGATCCTCCTATTCAATGGGTTCGTCGCAGGTGCTCTGGGCCCTTCCCCCTGCCAAGTGCCCCCATAGCAAGCCGCACTCACTGACGTCACATCCGCCGGTGGTGGAACGCACGCCAGAGCCAAACGCCGCACACAACACATAGTAACCTTAGGATAGGCGGGAGATCATCAGTTATTCCTGGAAGTGTATTTTTTTTATTGCGCAAAATAAATTTTCATAACGGTACTTCACTATGGAGGCTGTTTTTCTTTTTTGAATACCATATATGGAGAAGTGGAGCCTACTGTCTTCAGCCTAATAGGAACGGGTCCTGCATTGCCGGTACCACTATCCCAATTTGACCATCACCAGGAACAAGCTCATTTTGACCCCCAGACTGCAAAGCTGGGGGTCCATTTTTTCTGGTGAGTGGGGCTACAAGAGGGAGCTGTCACTGAGCACCACGGACTGCATATTTGGCACTTGTTTTGGAGCACTGAGCACTTTTTTATCTATGTCTATGGACTGCACTGGATGGTCGCATCCATTATAGCAATCTTGCACAGTATTATATGATTATTTTGTATACATTTTATAGCAACTGGCACTTTTACATACTACATAGTATCGGTTGGTTGAACAACACTCAGGGTGGCGCAGCATTTATTTAGTTTTCTTAATCTGTAAGGGTACCTTTTGGTAGATACTTATGTAGAGCAGCCCCCACACATTGACTTATCCCTGGACCCCTGTCAAGGACTACAGAGATTAGTGCATGTAATGAATTCACTGGTCCATAGCGCGGATTATTTAGCACACATTAATGATATATTGGTACATAGGGGAGCTGGAATTTGGAAAAAAAAGGTGGTCATTATCCTTTAAATGACATTGCGCAATGGTCAGCTCTGTTAATGCAGATGCACTGTGGTAAATATTTTTATCTGCAGTGTTAAAAAATGTAAAGCATAAGTAGGATGGCATAGGTTAATTTTTATGCCGAAAGTAGTACAATTTGAAGGAAATTCTAACTGGTTACAGAACTGTTGAATAATGAACATTGATCTTATTTTCCAGGAAGCATACATATTGTAAGAAAAAAACTGAATAAATCACACAAAGAATACCCTTGAATTTATTCTATATTTAGTCTTCTTCAAACAAGACATGATAACTGCAATAGTTCAGTAATGGTTATGCTAATATCCTAACGTGGTTGTAAACCTCTGCAATGAAAATGAACAGAGCAAAACATTCTATAGTGTGTTCTTCACCAAGACAAAGGCACTTAGTGTGATGTATGGCTGCACTCTCTATCGTCTGATATTTGCATGAGTCACTTCTGACAGTTTTCCTCGACACCAGACAATCCTGGGAGATGTGTAGATGATAATTGATAACCTAAGATGTGCATGTTGCCCTATGAAACTGTATAGAGGGAGGATGTGTCCATTCCCTTTACTCGGGTTTCAGATTACACTCAGCTCTCTGCTCTGCAGGGTGAAACATCAGATCCCTGCCTCTTGCAAGCTGAGAAATACTATTTTCAGCTGTGAACTTTGAATGGCCCTGGAGAAAAGAGGTCTGCAGATAAATAGGTACAGCACATGTAGGAGGATTTGCTTCATCACTGTGTTTTACCTAACCCTAGTCACTTCAGTGGGCTTAAGTAGGAGTTTATTATCACTTAATGTGTTTTTTTTTCCTCTCTCAACTACTAACTGCTAAGTACATCCATAATATATACTGTTTACAATACATGGTAATTGATGACATAAGAGTAACCTTGCCATTAGCACAGATTGTATTATATTTGTATTATAAGAGAAGATGCAGCTTTTGTAAAGTACAGTAAGTATAAGAGCATTGATCCCAACTGCCCTTATTTGCATGGACTGTCCATCATTCTGAGCCAAGTCCCTCTACCTCCTTTCCTCATCCGTTGTAACAGTTTCTTGTCTGAGGTACAGACCTCTGTAGTAAAATGTACTATTTAACTATTAATAATGTTATACTACACAAAAAATGCCATCCAACCTTAAAATTATTGCATTGATATTTTGAAAAGCCACTAAAAGCAGTGGTAAAAAGGCACTTTCGGGTTTAACTAATATTTTTATATATTTATTCTTCTTGACCCGTGTAACTGGAAATGTGGCATTGAATGTCCTTGGCCTACTTACTTTGTGCTAAAGGTGTCCCTCTTTCTAACTAGAGAAAGTTGGGAGATTTGCAGCAATGTACTGTGAATGCACCCACTGTAACTTTCTAAGCATGGAGCCTGGGGTCAGGGGATAATGCGTAGTTGAATACACTATTATAACCCACCTACTGCAAGCTCTCTAATATGATCAAGGTTTGGCAGTTCTATTAGAACAGTGTATACTGACATCTCAGCCCTGTATTGACATGTACGTTCATATGAACCTTGCACAGTACATGTTTTAGCCAGCAAGTGGGAGCACATTCACTGCAGTAGATGCTGCCCATGCTCCACTGTACTTACCTAGTATAGACACCTTGTTCAATTGTTCATTTATGGCACACTATAGTAAACACATTTATTTAAATAAATACATTTACTGTATATAAATATTATACCTTTGTTTATCTTATAATGTATTTATAAGCTTACAGTGGCGTATCTAGGGTATGGCACATATAGCAAGTGCCATGGGCACCATGGGGGGGCCGCCCCCCGCATGAAAAAAACCCCACCCGCAAGCAGTGGCATCGCTATGGGGGTGCGGGGGGCAGACCCGGGTGACATCCGCCAGAGGGACGACACCATGAAGCAGAGCAGCTGTAGCGGGTGCCCTCGACGCCCCCCCCCCTCACAGTAAGTGATGACAGCCGTGGGATATTTTCGCCTGCTCCATTTGCCCGAGAATTTGGCAGCAGCTGAGCGGTGCTGTGATAGAAAGGGGCGAGCTATGGGCTGTTCATATATCCCTCCGGATCGCCCCCTCCCTTTTTTCTTGTCAGCTGAACAGGAGAAGAGAGAGTGGCTCTCATCTAGTTCGCCGCCCAGCTTCCTGCCAGCATTTCTCTCCCCATTGGCTGCAGCGGAGGACCAATCAGAAGGCACTGTGGGAGCAATGCATCAAGGACATGATTTAGTCCTGGGGGATTGGCGGCCCCAGTGCTGTCCACAGACAGGCTACAGGCTACAGCCCCCAGCATGCATGCACTCTGCTGGGTGGAGAAAAAGGTCATGGAACCTAGAAAAATAAATTGATTGCTGCCTGCAGTAGAAGAGGAAAAAGAGAGGACTTTGCTGAGGGAAGCCAGCCAGAGAGGGAGTCACACTGTACCACCACCAGAGAGAGAGCCACACTGCACCTGCACCAACAGAGAGAGGGAGCCACGCTGCATCCACACCACCAGAGAGATGGAGCCACACTGTACCCCGATCATCAGAGAGACAGAGCCATGCTGCACCTGCACCACCAGAGAGAGGGAGCCATGCTGCACCTCTGCACTTGTCAGATGAGGAGAAGAGAGAGGCGGTGAGTCACGTGAGTGCAGAGCGGCGCTCTCAATGAGGTATACAGCTGCAATTTTATTATTAAATACAGAGACACTTTTGCAGATGACACTGACTGTACCCCCCTCTACAGCCACCTCTGTACCCCCCTCCTCCACAGCCACCTCTGCACCTCCCCTCTTCCACAGCCACCTATGTACCCCCCCTCCTCCGCAGCCACCTCTGTACCCCCCTCTCCTCCACAGCCACCTCTGTACGCCTCCTCCTCCACAGCCACCCCTGTATACTAGTGCAATAAATAATTTGTTAATTGAAAGATTAAAGAGCTTGACTTGTAATTTTGCTAGCTGTTTTTTTTTTAGGTTATCTGAAAGATGGATTTCAAATGTTTTGACAGGGACACAGTTTCAATGCTTGCGATAGGCGCCATTTTCACTAGATATGCCTCTGTAAGCTTATGCATGGCTTACTTCTGCTTTTTTCAGAGCTTTCAGTATAGCAACTACAAAAAGGAGAAGAACTTATCTCACGCCGCAGCAATCTTGAATAGCAGGCTATTGTCTTGTAAAAACTTTCCTTGACTGCAGGACACAAAGAAATCATTGGCTGGACACAGTCCATTTCTTGGCAAACAGGTTAAAGCCTGTGCTGCACCATCCACTGCCCAAAGCCAATCTATAGAAATCAATTGAAGAGTTTTAATCTGAAAATTGGCAGGAACCATTGGAAAAATTGTTTCTCACTGTGATGTTCAAGCGAAGTGAAAAGCCATTTCAGCTAATAGAAGATTCTGCTTGTGCAGTAGCTGACATTTGTAACATCTTCAGAAAAAACATACCTTCATAGTATATGCTCTGAGGTCAAAGTCATTTTATAAAACAAAAATGCTTGGTGTGCATTTATTTGACAATGTGGCTGAATGTATGCAAAACTAATGTTTAATATTATATTTGTTGTTAATTGAAGTCTTACTTAAGGTAATATCGGAATATTAAAGTAATTGTAAAGTAAGGTGACCAGAGTTTTAAAATGAAATCTGAGGACATATTTTTTTTTTAATTGGCAAATGGTAAACTATTTTATAAGCATATTTTGCTCAAATTATATTTGCAGTGTATGTGGTATGTGTTTATAGAATAATTGTATGATATATACATTATTTCTCACATTTCGTTCATGAGATAAATAAAATATGCTTCTTAGAATTTTTTAGGATAGGACTACTAAATTTTAGAAGAAAAAAACTTGGAGGGAGGGGTGGGACGTCAAAATTCAAACCTAATCCGGGCAGGGGCGGCCTCAGACAATTTTTTTGGGGGGAGCTATGATGGTCCTTGAGGTAAAAGTGAGGGTGCTAATGCGGCGGGCTACTGCACACCTGTGGATGTGGCCAAAAAGTGGGTGTGCCCAGCAAGTGGGTGTGGTCAGCAAGTGCAGGTTTCTTCATGGCGTACAATGGTGATCCGTATGTCCTGGCTTCTGTATACCCATACACAACCCTACACTTCCTTTATACAATTCTACAAATGGACTTATAAGTGTAATGGTAAAACTTATAAATTAATATTCAGTGCAAATCAACCAATGTACCGCAAAATAGTAGTGATGGTGTCATCCCCTCTGCAAAACTTTTTTGAGAAATTGCAGAGCTTCAATGTGCAAACAATGGTAAAACCCCCTACATACAATAATAACAGTGATGCAAATTAACCAGTGTATTAGAACATAGTAGGGGGTTCCATCACTATTTGCACATTGCAGCTCTGAAATATTTCCTTGAAGTTTAAGGCGGTGCTGCATTTTTTGCTTTTTATTGATTCGTATTAGGTGAGAGAACCAGCTAACAAGATTCTCTTATTGCTTTTGAGTTTTTTTTTAGTTGTATGGTAGTTGTTTTATTTGATTTGTTATGTCCACTGTATACTGTTAACCACTGGCCCAGCATATTGGTGGTTAGTGTGCCCCTGTATGCTGGTGGTCAGTGTTCCCCCTGTATGCTGGTGGTCAGTGTGCCCCCTGTATGCTGATGGTCAGTGTGCCCCCTGTATGCTGGTGGTCAGTGTTTCCCCTGTATGCTGTGGTCAGTGTGCCCCCTGTATGCTGGTGCTATGTGGAGCATGCTACATGCAGGGTTCAGGAGGATGCTACCTGCAGGGTTCAGGAGGATGCTATGTACAAAGTGCAGGATTCAGAAGGATGGTATGTACAGAATGCAGGGCTCAGGAGGATGCTATGTACAGAATGCAGGTGTCACATACCAGGTAGTGAGCCTGGCGGTCGGGGGTGGCCTCTCCTATGACTCTGGTTCGAGGGACCGCTGGGAGTGAGACAACGGCCACAGGAGCACGGTGAGGTGTGAGTGCCTGTGGAAGTCCAGTAGTGTCCGCTAGCAGGTGGTCAGGAGATGTGCTGGAAGTTTACTCCGCCAGTAGGAGCTGAAGGTGCAGCCAGGCAGGAAGCAGAAGCAGTCCAGGGGAACTGAATGCAGGTGGCAGACAGGGCACTTGAGGTGGTCGGATGGACACAGGCACAGAAGCAGTCAGGTACAGGCAGGTTCAGGAACTGGCTGGCAGCAAGGTACAAAGGATCAGGCAGAAGAGTAGTCAGGACAAGCCGGGTTCAGGTGCAGGCAGATAACAGAGTTGTCAGGGCAAGCCAGGTCAGATAAACATTCAATATAAAAAAAGCCTGCTTACATCAAACACACTGATGAAGTCACGTGACGTAACACGTAGGACGTGGCCGGAACGTACAGGACTAGCAGAAGTAGAGTGAGAGGCGGAATTACACCGCTGTGTTTCTCTGAATGCTCATTTTAATGTGTTTGATGTAAGCAGGCATTTTTTATATCAATAAATGTACCTTGCTTAAATCATATCACACTATGGGAGCCTGTCTATTCTGTCTACTTCTATGAGGGGAATATCGGAGTGTCAGGTACCAGTGGAGCCCAGCTGAGGTCTGGCTGAGGAGAAAGCAACCCAGATTAGGAGTCGGATGATTATTGGGAAGCATCTTTTTGTCGGCAGTGAGGTGAGAGTTCTGTGAGCACGGGGGGGTCAGCACCCACACAGAACCCCCATGGCGGTGTACAGAAAGACCCTCCAGACTGGCTCCAGCTGCATGATTGAAGCACCTTATTGTTCTTCGAGCACTTAAATGGCACTGAGTCACTTTAAGTTGGAATAAGTGGAGCTGTGTTACATGTTCTTGCCACAATGGATATAAGCAGTTTTTGGACATTTACATTATGTTCTAATGAGACTCACTGGGGAACTATTTACTGTATTTGCACTTAGAGTAAAGACTTTTTCACTATTCACTGGTTTATATACATTTTATTGTTATGACGTCAATATGTATTTCTGTTTTTATGTGATATGTTTACAGCACTGGGTCACTTTGTATACAACAGTCATATTTAATTGGATCCTGTGTAAATTGGCCCTAGTATGTGTATGTATGAATGTGAATTAGAGACCTTAGATTGTAAGCTCCTTGAGGGTAGGGACTGATGTGAATGTACAATGTATATGTAAAGCGCTGCGTAACTTGACAGCGCTATATAAGTACCTGAAATAAATATATAAAAATAAATAAAAATGTATGAATTGATGCACTTATGTCACTTTAATATTGGTGCAGGTGTACAGCCCCCAACATAAACAGTGGACATTTGGGGCAACTTACCCATACCTACCAGATTAAAACCTGCAGCTGTGTTTATATAGCTGCTGTGTCCCCATAGAGTAGCAGGTGGCTCCAGCCACATGAGCAAACCACTCATCCACATGGCCAGAGAGCCTGTACGAATGAGCCATTTTTGTTTTGTTTTAATTTTTACAATGTTTACATTTTTTTACTACTTTTAAACATTTATAATAATGCTGTTGAACAGATGAATGAACAGGAAGTGTTATGAATTGAACACGTTGAGTGATTGGTACCAATCACTCATTATGTTCACTGAAGAAAGAGGAAAGGAAGGGGGTGGGAAACCTTGCGAATCCTGTGTGGGTTCCCTCATCGCGCCTGAATCACAGACGGTTCACACTAACATCTGCGAACCGATGCAGGTGTCAATAGAAAGCTAATGACACCCCCAGATTGGTTCGCAGATTGCAGTGTGAACTGTGAAATGGTACAGGAATTGGATGGCATGGGTGTTCACACCCATGCCATCCGATTTCAGTGCGGACCAAAAAAAGAGTCCTGCACCATTCTGGTGTAAATGTAATGGGATTGCAGACATACAGTTGCACAGACATTGCATGTGATGTGCACAGCAATGCGGTGCAGATCACATGCGATGTCTGTGTTTGCACAAGTGTGAACCTAGCCTGAAAGTTATTATAGGTGAGAAAATAGGACTGACCTGTTATAAATGCAATTGGACTAGCACTCAGACTCAATTAAGAATCCTATAATGACAGATCTAAGCTATAGGTGATAGAAAATGTGACACATTAACCAGATTAATTAGTAAAGAGTTAAATAGTGGTGGCTGAGCAGTCATGCATAGATTTGTAGAAGGGACTAAGCATGTAAGGGGTGATGTTAGTGTAGAAGGGGAGTAGAAGATACATTCCATAGGAGAATGAGTGATTTGTAGCAGAATCACGGGGGGTGAGACTAAAAGAGAGGAGTGAGAAGCCACGCTGGATAAGATAAGATAGAAGACACAAGACCTGAATGTAGGTGATGGGCTGTGTCAGGGGGGCAAAGCTGGAGGGGGAGAGCAGATAAGAATACACAGGCTGGGGGCAGTGGGTTGGAGGAACGAGATCCACTGTGAGAGTACAGGATAGATCGGATGGGAGAAGGAGTACAGAAGTCAAAGCATGGAGACTGACCTAGGCACAATCAATGGGACTAGGAAGGGAGAATGTAAGCAGAACAAGTATCTGGAAGGGGGGGGGGGGGTAACAAAACCTACAAAGGTTGATAGAAGGTAATGCAGGGAAGGAGAGCTGACATCAGAGCACTGAGCCGAGCAGGGAGAGACTGACACAAGGCTGGGGATCAGCTGCTAATGTAGCAGAAAGGCAGAGGGAGAGAGTTGCTTGTCAGCTGCTGGGCCCCTTGATGTTCTTCCCGCCAAGTAAACGTCGGTGTTCTGCCAAAACTCAGCTGTTTGTCTATGCACTAAGTTGTCTGAAAAAGACATCAGAGCTTCAATTTGACAGCTCCACTCACTCTTCCTGCAGCCATACG
>BLSH010560020.1:65044-76488 GCA_018402905.1 Glandirana rugosa
TTTCACCTTTCCGATACCCGGTCTTCTCTCAAGTACCCATCTCAACTCGCTTGAAGATCTTCAGGCCCAAGACGACCAAGCCGGCTTGAAGCCCTGTTTCAGGCCCAAGCCCAGGCCTGTCTTGGGCTTGAAACAGGGCCTGGGGCTTGGGGTAACTTTAGTTACCTCTGGGCCTGAAAATCCGTGTTTTTTACGACATTTTATCAGGACCTTCCAGGATCTCCAGACGTTTTCCTTCCTGTACCCCCATTCCCACCCTGTTCACTGGATGTTTCTTTACCCCTGTCCCTTTATTGAAATTTATAAATTTTTTTTTTTTTTGTATGTTTTACGTTTTTACCTCTAGTAGATTGACACAGTTTGAAGATGATTTTAGAACAGTTCTATGGCCTCTAATGTTAATTAATACTTTTCAGACCCATTTTGAAGATGATCTCCATTTTTGCATTTTGTATGTTTTTTTTTTTTTTAAATATTTAAAGTTATTTCCCTGTCCCCATTTCTTTGTAGGTCACTTGTCCCACCCTTACCCCCATGTCCTTCCTTTTGCAGACCTCTAGGACCTTCCAGGACTATTTTACAGCATTTTTTGTGCCTAAAAGTCCGGGTCTCCATTGATTTCAATGGGGTTCGGGGTCCGGGACAAAGTTCGGGTTCTGTCCGGACCCGAACCCGGACTTTGTCCCGAAGTTCGGCCGAACCAGCAGAACCCGGACTTCTAGAAGTTCGCTCAACTCTACCCATGAACTCTCTTCTGGCCCATAGCCTTTCCACTTTACCAAATACTGGACCCCACCACCCCTTCTTCTGCAGTCGAGTATCGACTCCACCTTGAACTCCTCTGCTCCATCAATCAAGACGGGGGCCGGGGGAGCTACAGCTCTATTTGGAAAAGGATCCGGGGCCACCAGTTTCAGCAATGACACATAAAACACTGGGTGTATCCATAGCACCAGAGGGAGACCCAGCTCGTAGGAAACCTGGTTGACCTTCCTCTTCACCAAGAAGGGGCCGATGAAGGATGCAGGATAGTAACTTCTTGCGACTTGGCAAGTGTTTTCCATAGAAGTTTCCAATTAGCCTTGAACAATTGAGCTGTCTCATGTGCCGCTGGTACTGCACTCTCACCTGCCAGACTGGGAAGCATGGTAGGGTGAAATCCATAGTTGGCCCAGAAGGGTGATTGGTTATTTGCAGAACGAGTTGTTGTAGGCGAATTCCGCCAAAGGGAGCAGCGTGTACCAATCATCCTGGGAATATACAGTAAGATAATGGAGGTATTGCACCAAGCTTTGGTTTGTCCTTTCGGTCTGGCCGTTGGTTTGAGGGCGGTAGGCGGTGGAGAAGGACAGATCAATCTCCAGAGTCGCACAGAGGGCTTTCCAGAACCGAGAAGTGAACTGAACCCCCCGGTGGGAGACAATGTTTTCTGGGACACCATGCAACCGGATAATTTCTTTGATAAAGATCTCAGAGGTTTCCCTTGCGGTGGGGGTGCCCTTCACCCACAGGAAATGAGCCATTTTTGTGAGTCTGTCCACAACCACAAAGATTGTGGTATGTCCTCTGGCTGGGGGTAACTCTACTATGAAGTCAATAGAAATTTTCGACCAAGGCCGGTCGGGAATTGGAAGAGGTTTCAAGAGCCCCCAAGCCTTGGTCTTGTCCGTCTTGTTTCTGGCACAGGTGGAGCAGGAGCGGACATAAGCTAGACAATCTTCAGACGGCAACAGCCACCAGAAAGAGCTTAGCACCAGTTCGCTGGTTTTCCGGGCGCCGAAGTGCCCAGCGAGTTTGTGATCGTGGTGAAAGTTGAGAATGACGGGACGTAGCTCCTTGGGGACATAAATTTGGTTGCGATGCCACCAGAGACCATCCTTCCAGGTCAGCTCTTGGCCAGGTGATGCCGGTGGGCCAGCAGAAAATCTTTGAATCTGTGAGAGCAAATCATCCTGAGTGAGCAGGAAATTCCTAGGCTGGAGGATGGTGTCAGGAGGAGCAGGTGTTCCAGGTTCTGAGTACATGCGCAATAGCGCGTCAGGTTTACAGTCCTTAGCCCCTGTGCGGTATGTCAAGTGGAACTGGAATCTGGAGAAGAACAACGCCCAGTGGGCTTGGCGGGGTCTGAGTCTCTTGGCCGTGCGGAGGTACTCCAGATTCTTGTGGTCTGTATATATCAAGATGGGATGCTGGGCACCCTCCAGTAGGTAGTGCCATTCCTCCAGCATGGCTTTAAAGGCCAATAACTCCGTCCCCAACATCGTAATTCCTCTCAGGGGCAGAGAGCTTGCGGGAGAAGAAGGCTACCGGATGGAGGAGTGCCTCCACCCCCCATCTCTGTGACAGGACCACTCCCACTGAAGTCTCCGAGGCATCCACTTCCAGGACATAAGGCTGAGTTGCATCCGGGTGCCTTAGAATAGGTGCTGTGGTGAACAGTTTTTTCAGGGCGCAGAAGGTGTCTTGTGCCTCAGGGGACCAGTGGAATAGCTGACCCTGTTTCGTAAGCTGGGTGATGGGTGCGATAATTGCAGAGAATCCCTTAATGAACCGCCTGTAAAAGTTAGAGAATCCAACGAATCGTTGGACCCCTTTCTTATCCACTGGTGCCAGCCAGTCTAGAATAGCAGTGACCTTCTGAGGGTCCATGGTGACCCCCCTGACTGATAGGATCAGACCAAGAAAGGGGATGCTTGAGCATTCAAACGCACACTTCTCGGCCTTAGCATAAAGTGTGTGTTGCCGCAATCGACTAAGGACACAACTGACATGCTGACGGTGCTCTTCCAAAGATGAGGAGAAAATTAAAATGTCATCCAGGTAGATTATGGCGAAGATGTCTAGGTAGTCGCGGAACACATCGTTAACGAGATGCTGAAAGGTGGCTGGAGCATTGCACAACCCGAAGGGCATGACGAGATACTCGTGATGACCGAAATGAGTCCAAAAAACAGTCTTCCACTCGTCGCCCTCCCTGATGCAAATCAGGTTGTAGGCTCCTTGCAGATCCAGTTTAGTGAACACCGTGGCCGATCCGAGCCTTTGGAAATGTTCAGGGACAAGCAGAAGGGGGTAGCGGTTCTTGATCGTGATCCGGTTCAGCTCCCTGTAATCAATACACGGGCGCATGGTATGGTCCTTTTTTTCCACGAAGATGCCTGCCCCGGCGGGAGATGTAGAGGGTCTGATAAGCCCTTTGGCCTGGTTATCATCCGAATAGGCCTTGAGGGCCAGCAGCTTGAGATCGGACAATGGTTAGATGCGTCCAAAAGGGACCTCGGTCCCTGGCAGTAGCTCTATAGGGCAATCGTAGGCTCGATGAGGTGGCAGTTGATCCTCCCCCTTTATACTGAAGACATTGAGGTATTTATGGTACACAGGGGGTACCGCTTGATGGGTCTCCGGGTCAGAATCAGAGTCCAGGCTCAAGAGTGAGGGGCCCACATTCCAGGCTGGAAGCAGGCAATGTGGGCCACAGCAGGGAGATGGGAATTGAGCATGTCCCGAGGACCAGTTTATGTTGGGGGTGTGTGCCTGGAGCCAAGGCAGCCCCAAGATGATGGGGAACAGAGGTGAAGCGATGACATCTAGGATAAGTAGCTCCTGGTGTCCCTCGGTAGTAGAGACAGGGATCGGATGGGTTTCCAAGGTAACCTGGCCAGATTTAATGGCTGTCCCATCAGCCAGACAAACAGTCATTTTGTGCGCCTTGGGGCACAGGGGCATCTGATGTAACGTTGCAAAAGCCTGGTCTACGAAGCAACTGCAAACCCCCGAATCAATGATTGCAGGAACCTAAATATTCCCTCCTGGCAACTGCAAAGAGATAAGTAGAGTCAAGTGAGACACATTACGGTTGACAGGCGCTATATACAGATTATTCAGATGATGCCACTTACCGGCCTTGGCGGGGCAGGTCCTCACCAAGTGTCCGGGTTCTCCACAGTAAAAACATAGGTTTAATGCCCGGCATCACTGTCTCTCCTCTGGAGTGAGAGATGGGCGCAGGAGGCCGATTGGCATGGGCTCAGGTTGGTCTGCTGATACAACTGGCGTTGGCGCTCGAGCTGGGGCCACATGACTAGGGACCTGGGGCATCATCCAGGTCAGACGTGGAGCATTGCATGTACCAGCTGCCCGCTCCACCCGGCGTTCCCTGAGCCTCCGATAGATTTGAATGGCCAGGTTGATCAGGGCTTCCAGGGTTGCAGGCACCCCAACCCGGGCAAGCTCATCCTTAAGCGACTCCAACAGGCCAAGACGGAACTGGTAACAAAGTACCGCATCATTCCAGGCGGTGTCGGCACTCCAGTGCCTGAACTCGGCCACATAGTCTTTGGCCGTCCGCCGACCCTGCTGCAGGGCATGCAGGGTGGCTTCAGCAGTGGCTGTGAGGTGAGGGTCCTGATATAGTCGGGCCATGGCATCAAAAAAGTCTTTCAGAGACAGCACCTCCGGAGTCCGCTGTTCCCAGAGCCAGTGGGCCCAGGTCTGGGGCTCCCCCTGCAGCAAGGAGATCACCAGTCCCACCTTAGTAACCTCCAAAGAAAAGGTGTGTGGCTGTAATCTGAAGTAGAGCTCACATGCGCTGTAGAAGGACCTGAACTTACTCCGATCCCCCGCAAACTTGTCGGGCAAGGGGACCTTGGGTTCATATGGGAGCGCCACAATGGTACGGGCGGCGGCCGCTCCGCTTCCCGATGCAGAGGGAGCGAACAGCTCCCGCATTTCCCAAACTTCTCCCTCCAGCCGGGTATAGCCCTCCTGTAGATTCTTCTCGGCTTGTGTGAGCCCGGCCAAGTGGAAGCACAGTTCGTCCATGGGTGAGGGTGTTCCCTGTGCATACACGGACATGGCTGTCTGTTACTGTCACGGTCCTGGTGGTGGAGTCTGTCTTAGCAGGGAACAACCACTCTTACACACCCGATTCGGGGACCCCTGGTAGTGCAAACAGGAAGTCCCGGAGTGCGGGATGGCACGAGGGCTGGATGGTCACTAGTGGTGGTGTGAGGCTCCAGATGGTCGTGCTGACAAGAGAATAGTCGTGCAGGCAGAGTCGGTAACTGGCGGGCGGTGCAGTACAAAGGATCAGGCAAAGGGGTGGTCTAAGTCCAAGCAAAGGTTTGTTAACAGACTGGCGGCAGAAGTACAGAGGGGTCAAGCAATTGGATGGTCGTGGATAGCCGGGGTCGGTCCAGGCAGACAATCAGCGGGTCAGAACAAGCCGGGTAGGATCAGGGAGACAGGAACAGGCACAGGAACAAGTCACAGGGAAGGAGCTGATGCTCACAGGTACTCAGATGCTGTAGAATGGACAGCACTTGCTGACAGGTGCAGGAGGTTTAAATAGGGCCGTTTGGCGCAGTTTCCGGTGCGGGTGCGTGCACGGGAGCGCATGTGAACGCGCGTGGGCAGCAAAAACTGCAAAAAAGTCCACAAGGGGAGCCAGACTTCAACAGGCCAGTCTTTTCCTAACAGGCAGAGCCACAAACTGGAAGTTCCGGCACATCCATGTATACATCTCTGATGTCTATGGAAGCCAGGAAATCTCCTACTTGGAGAGAGGCAACCACAGAGCGAATTGATTCCATCCGAAAGGGCCACACTAAAATATACTGGTTCAGCACGTTTATTTCCAGGATATGCCTTATGTTTGAATAGAAGCCTGTACCCTTTTCGGCTGCTGGGACCTCCATAATTACCCCTTGCAGCCCCAAGTGATCTAAAACATGGAACAATAAGCCCTTCTTCAAGGGGTCCAAGGGAACGCTGGACCTTAAAAATCTTTGAGGGGGGCTGGCCTGAAACTCCAGGCTTACCCTCGAGACACTGTGGAGATGACCCACTTGTTCTGCACCTGCGTTTCCCAAACTCCTGCAAACTGTAGCAACCTTCCCGCCACCCGCACAAGGGGGGGGCATCCCTTCACAGAGAAGGCTTGGTGCCAGTCTTAGAGGATTTTTGGACCCAAGGCCTCTTCAGGGCCTGATCTTGCTGTTTACCTCTGGCTCTCTTAGCCACCTTCTTCACAGGAAGAAGCAAGCTCTTTCCCCCAGATATTTTCTGGATGTATTTGTCAAGATCCTCCCCAAATAAACATTCCCCATGAAAAGGAAAACTCACTTTTACAAGGAAGCTCAGCTGACCTGTTTTATAGCCACAAAATTCTGCGCATATGCACAGATAAAAGATCCATCTGAGAGACCTGCTGTATATAATCTTTAGAGCATTTATAGCAAAGCATAAGGGCTGAGCCAAATCTGCCATTTCCTCAGCAGAATCTTCCCCGCTATTGGCCTGCCTAGCCTGATCCTTTAAAGCCTGATAGACCCCAATTGCCACCACTGGGGGCTGAATAGCGGAACCTGCCAGGGAGAAGGAAGCCCTTAATAAGGATTTCAGCTTCTTATCCGCAGGATTCTTAAAGACCTGGGCATTATCCATGGGACAAGTAAAGGTCTTACTCAGGGAGGAGACTGCTGCATCTACAGCTGGTATGCTCAACTTTTTAACATATCTTTTCTCCATTGGATATAATAGCGAGAATCTCTTTGGAGGAACAAAAATCCTGTCTGGGTGCTCCCAGTCAGAATACACCACCTGCTACAAAAGCGGGTGAAAGGGAAACCCCTGCACACCCTGAGGAGGCTTTAAAGACCCCAGGGAGGGAAAAAGGGTCTCAGGAATCTCCACTGGAGGTAACCTAAATGCTGTCTGAACCATTTGCGTAAGTGCATGTATGAGAAGCTTTTGTGACTGAGAAGCTGATACAATCTGGGCACCCTCAAGCCCTGATTCCTAAGAGGCAGAATATTAGCTAGGTCATTAAATACTGCCTCTTCCACCTCATCAACCCAGTCTTGCTCCAATACAGGAGGATTAGGGGAAGGAGACCTATCACGCTTCCTGCCACTTTGCGTGACAGAAGCAATCATCCCAGCAATCTTGTTTTCAAACGAGCCAAACCAGCCAAAGCTTATAACAGGTCCTCTTCAGTAACAAAAGCTGAGGTAGAAGCACCCGTAGTAGCCACAATGCCAGACAGGCACAGCAGCTCAGATAGCCCAGTCGCCTCTGGTCTTTCTGGGGAGGTTTTAACAGCAGAGCTCTGACTAGACTCTTCAGGGGCTGCTAGTGGAACACTTGTGTTCCTTGCTGCCATGCTCCCCCCCCACTGCACTTTCTAGAAGACATAGCTTGCTTAAGCAGATGGTAACTGGCTTGTGAGAATAGTGACAAGTTCTTCAGTACCACATTTTTCCCCATTGAGGACTGTAGCTTTTAGTCATATAGGCACTTCGCCCATCAACAATTGCCACATAGACTAGGGTGCCACTTGCCACACCAAGGACTCACGTGCCTGCTCAAATAGCTCAGATACTCAGATAGCCTGCTCTGAGTCCCTCTGAGCATCCTCCAGCCTCCCAGGCTTTAGAACCTACATAATATGGCCACTGGAGGTTTTCTGATATGCCAAACACGCGTGGGCCAGAGGACAGCTACCTTTTTAAGAGAAACATAGAGCAAGGCTCCCAACGCCCTCCAGTGGACAACGTTTTTTTTTTAGGCAAAATGACAGCTACTTTAAACAATGTTGCAAGGGATAAAAATAGTGATATGCCCCTATTTACACAGGGGCTACTTACCACTCCCGCCGCCGGACCGTGACAGAAGTCAGAGGTCCAATCTTCACCCATCATGGCGGGTCTTGTCAACCAAGGACCTTCAAGGACTGGGTACTCTTGTTATTATGAAGGCCCACTCTCTTGGACCTGTACAGCACCCTGCAGGAAATGCCCAAGTTCTGTAGTGTCCAGGATTTCCCCCACACAGAGTCCAGCAACACACAGGGTCGCATTACAGGCAAAATCTTTCTAAATCTTCTGATCTTCTTTGCTAGGCTCGGGTACCATTTATCTTAGCATAGCAGCCCTTTGAAATGGATCTGATAGAAAAAGCTGTCCCTTGATTCTCAAGAACGGGCCTGGGACCACAGCATAAAATCTCAGAGTAAAACAAAGAGTGACCATCCACCTTCAGACACTGGCGAAAAAAATGGAAGTACTTCCTGTATGGGAGGGGGACTTCCTGTCTGTTTTGATCAGCCAGTGTCAATTCACCTATATGTGGCATATAACCCAGTTAGTAATATATAGCCTGCTCTGTGTCCTGTGATTTACGAAAAAGAAACAGCATTTACAATAAACCAGTGTGCATGAGGCCTAAGGCAGTCCATACATTAGTCTTTTGTTTTTTCATTCAACCAGTGAGTTAAACAAAATAAATTACCTGATTTCCCCCATCCACACATTCAAGGTGAATGGGGCAATCACTGCCCTGAACTGATGCATTATGAGAGCAGGGAGACTTCCCTGCCATCAGAACACACCGATCAGTGCTACTGGCTGTAGCAGATGTATAGGCCTCAACCTGACGTGTTTTGTCTGCTAAGACATCATCTGGGGTGATGTCTTAGCAGACATAACTTGTCGGATTGAGGCCTATCTAGGCCATTGCGTGCTACGTGTCTCTTGTTACTATACATATTGGAAGGATTGATAAGCGTTTTAAATACTAATTGGATGTAAGTGTTCTGTACCCGGCCTAGTGTAGAGGTGTGGGACCCTGGAAGTTGCCTTTGGATTATCCTTATGGCGATATATGTTATGTCAGCCTGAGTGCCATTGGTATCTGAGTTCTCAATCTCTGGGAAGTGCAATTTTGCCCTTGCAGTGGTGGATAATCACATTGTGGTGATTTGCACAGGGATATTCATGGTTGCCATTCACAACTATTTCAACAACACTAGAATAGAACATTGGACCTTTCTTTACCATTTATTAGGACTAGCAGTGTTTTATATATTTATTTTTATATGCACGTGACACTTTATGTAATAATGCACTGAATGACATTTATGTTTTGTAGCTGGAATATGCTAATGTTGGCACTTATAGTATATTCACTGAATTTCTTTATATTAGCACAGCACTTGTACTACATATATCTTAACTGTATGTGCATGATCATCTTATGTTCAGGTTTAAAATCAGACTCTTTTGTTCCAGTTCTTCTTAAAATCCTTCTTTTCCATTTTTTTTAAATGTATTATTGTAACTTTAAAAAATATTCACGGTCTATTAAGACATGGGCTTGGGGATGCTTAATAAGGCACAAGATTATTCAACTATTGAGAGTTTGCCTTGTGAGGTTTGTGTGTCCATTGGCAGCATAATGATGACATGTCAGCAACTTTTTTCCTTGAGTGCATTTCACTAATGTATGCTATCCTTTCGCTGACCTGAAAAGACCCACAATGATGCATAATATAAAGAGATAATTGTGATTTTCCTAACTGCTACCAATTGATCAGATGCAGCACTGCCATCTGCATTACTCCTTTCATGATAGACATTTTTAGATGGGATTCCCATGGTTGGAGGAGGTGAGAGGCCCCTAAAGTGGTTGTAAATGCAGAAGGTTTTTTTATATATTTTTTTAAATTCTTTATTTATAATATTTTTAAAGTTGTACAATAGAGAAAATCAGAGTTATCCGTATAACAATGACAGTACAACATTGTTATAGAAAGATAACAAAACAAAGAAAGAAGTTAAGTAAAAGGACCGGTATATGTAAATGTTAGAGTTAAAGTTGTTTTTGAGTTCTGCAAATTAATATACCGAAGACTA
Source organism: Glandirana rugosa (assembly GCA_018402905.1). Lineage (NCBI taxonomy): Eukaryota > Metazoa > Chordata > Amphibia > Anura > Ranidae > Glandirana > Glandirana rugosa. The sequence goes on from BLSH010560020.1 coordinate 74,737, forward strand.
ACATGCAAAAGAAAATATAGCATAGCTGACTTTGTATTAAAAATGGTAATAACAGAGACAATATGATCTAGAAGTGAGTGAGGATCTTTGAACATGGGTCAGCACCAGAGACCATGAAAGATGTCAATCAAGTCAATATTGATTTCTTTATATCAATGTTTTGTCTAAGATGGTGTGAGAAGTGATTCCGAAGAATATTGGGAAACGTCCCACACCTTCCAGACTTTATAGGAATGTTGCACAGAGACATCTACTTTTGCAGTCATGTTCCATCCTTTGTATATCTGCCAAGGTAGAAAGAAATTGTATGAAGGTCGGGGGGGAGGTAGAAAGCCAACATCTAGGGATAACTCTTCTTGCTGCCAATAGGATATAGGATGCTAGTTTCTTTGCTACTTTTGGGATACCTGATATTGGGAATCCTAGCAGGTAGTGTAGGGGATTTAGTGGAATAGCGGTGTTGAATAGTGTTTGTAGCACATCTTGGATTTGAATCCATTACGGTTGTATGGAGGGACAGTCCCAAAAAATGTGCAAGTGGGTGCCTACAGCTTTATTGCATCTCCAGCATTGATTGGAAGTCTCTGGATGTTGGGCGTGAAGAATGTCTGGGGTCCTATACCAAAAGAAAAGGATTTTTACCACCATTTCTTTCTGTATTACACATCTGGAGACTTTAGATGTCGACTCCCAGATTTTCCCCCAATCCACTAGCGAAATAGGTCAGCTCAATATATTTTCCCATTCCCTCATGTATTTATACAAAACAATGTCACTGTCCACCACCTATGACTGGCCACTGCAGCAAGGAGCTATGGAAAGGCAATTACAGACAAAAAACAGAGAATTCCAAGCTCAACTTATCAACCAGTCTGTCACCAAACTAATTCACCTGTCTAACAGTAGCGTTTAAAAGGCAGGGGATTGGTTACACACATTTGCAAGTGTATGCATAAGCTGCAGGCCCTGTCCAGGCTCCCTGTATACTGCAGACCTAACTCTGTATAAGAGGCTTCACAGTGGAAGCACATACAATTTAATGGATAGATGGAGGACAGGTGACTGGAGGAGCCCAACCCTCCTTAAAGGTACAGGACCAGAACATAGCCATGGCCCAATGGCAGCTGCGGTGCTGGTGTACTACCCAAAGTTACAATACAAAACAATGTCACTGTCCACCACCTATAACTGGCCACTGCAGCAAGGAGCTATGGAAAGGCAATTACAGACAAAAAACAGAGAATTCCAAGCTCAACTTACCGACCAGTCTGTCACCAAACGAATTCACCTGTCTAACAGTAGCGTTTAAATGCAGGGGATTGGTTACACACATTTGCAAGTGTATGCGTAAGCTGCAGACCCCGTCAAGGCTCCCTGTATACTGCAGACCTAACTCTGTATAAGAGGCTTCACAGTGGAAGCACATACAATTTAATGAATAGATGGAGGATAGGTGACTGGAGGAGCCCAACCCTCCTTAACCACTTCCCGCCCGGCGCATTGACAAATGACGTCCGGGCGGGTGGCTCATTATCCTGACTGGACGTCTATTGGCGTCCTCAGGATAATCCGCGTTCGCGCGCCCCTGGGGGCGTGCATCGCGGCGATCGGTGGTGCCGTGGGTCAGTCTGACCCACCGCATTCTTGACCGAGGTAAAAGGCTTCGATCTGAAGCCTTTTACCATGTGATCAGCCGTGACCAATCACGGCTGATCACAGTGTAAATAGGAAGAGCCCTTTATCGGCTTATCC
>BLSH010560020.1:84525-96720 GCA_018402905.1 Glandirana rugosa
CCCCCGCACCTACAAAAGAAGTCCAAGGGTCCTCAAGAGGAGACCCGGCTTGGGGAAGGTGAATTAGTCCATGACCCAAGGAGGCCGAGAGGCCGCTGTTAAGTTCTACCGGAGGTGAAGTTTGAGGACGAGAGGCAATTGGTCCTATCCCAGTCCCCCTGGGTGGAAGGCTGGTTTCTTTCACAGGTCCTGGTACCCGAAGTCGTCACTACGTACCTTTTGGCCCACCTAGGCGTCTCTTCTTCCGTCTAGGTCGAGTTTTCGGTGTACCAAATAGAAGGAGAATTGACCCTTACCAGGGTCTTTAGAACCTGGGTTGAAGAACCTCCCCGTTCGGTTAAAATGACCAGGCGATCGTGTTTGGCTTTCCACTAAAAATTTAAAATTGGCTTGCCCCTCCAAGAAGTTGGGTCCAAGATTTCTGGGACCATTCCCAGTTAAGAGGAAGATAAACCATGTGGCTTTTGAGCTGGATCTGCCTTCTTCTCTGCGGATCCACCCGGTTTTCCATGCATCACTGCTGAAGCCCATGGTCCTGGACACTTTCTTTGGTCGGAAGGTGGGTCCCCCTGACCCTATCCTGGTTAACGGAGAGCAGGAGTTTGAAGTGGAGGCCATCTTGAATTGTCGCCGGAGAGCCGGAGGAACCCAGTACCTGATTAAGTGGAAGGGGTTCGGCCCAGAGGAGAACTCCTGGGAACCTGAAGAAAACATCCACGCCCCCGGACTTATCCAGACCTTCAAAAGAAGTCGCCAGAGAGGTGATACCCGGTAAGGCATCCGGAGGCTGCCCCTTGGGGGGGGGGGCAATGTTAGGAAAAGGAACAATTTCTGGCCAAATTCTGGCATTTCCGCGGTGGTACGCACATTTGCTCCCGTGCGCGCGCACGCGCCGGAAACGGCGCCAAATGGGCCTATTTAAACCTGAAGACTTCTGAGAACAAGTGCTGCTCGCTCTACAGCGTTCCCGACCTGTAAGCCTCGGCTCCAGATACCTGTTCCCGTGTTGTTCTGCCTCCTGTTGACCCGGCTTGTCCTGACCTGCTGTCTGCTACCTGCACCGACCCCGGCTACCCACGACCATCCGATTGTCTGCTCCCTTGTACCTCTGCTGCCCGCCCATTAACGAACCTTGCTTGGACTTTGACTACGCTTTTGCCTGATCCTTTGTACCTTCCTGCCTGCCTGTTGCCGACCCAGCCTGAACGACCATCCTTCTACCTGCACGTCTCCTGGAGCATCGCTACATCATCGGTGACCCTCCAGCCCTCGTGCCATCCCGCACTCTTGGGCCTCTGTCTCCACTACCAGGGGTCCTTGAATCGGGTGCGCAAGAGCGGTTGTTCCCTGCACAAGACAGACTCCACCGTCAGGTACGTGACAGTAGGTCTGAAAAGGACAAGATTTTGTATGTCACTGGGTTTACAATATGGCGTAATTGGAATATCCCAGCTTTGGTCCAAGGTAGCATACACTCATAGGATAGGCTGGGATGTTCATGAGAGGGGGGCGAGAAGAAGAAAGGGAGAATTTTTCTGAGCATTTTTTCCAAATGGATAAGGTAAAGAGCATTGGTCCCAGGCAAAGTGATTCTAATTGGGGCATATATTTACCCGGGGAGGGCCAAAGCAAGTAGCATGGGTGTACGGGTACAGTGATATTAATTTCTATTTCGGCCCACCTGTGGAGCCATTCTGGAAGTCCATGAGGTTAGTGCACATAAGTGTGAAGCGTAATAATATCTGATGAAGTCTGGTCCTCCCAGCCCTCCTCTATGTTTTAGGGCCATAACCACTAAGACCACAATACGATGAGAATTATTGTTCCATATAAAGCACATCCACCTCCTTTTGGAGTGTATTCAACTGTGTCAGTGGAACTGGCACAGGGAGAGTTTCAAACAGGTACAGCAATTTAGGGAAGATTGACATCTTAAGAACATTGATTCTTCCTAGGAGAGAGAGTGGCAGGGAGGATCATTGGTTTAGTGTATGGTAGGAAGGGGTAAGATTTATAGCCTAAGTATTTAAGTGAGTGGGTGCGCCACTGGTAAGTGAATTTCGTCTGTAAGGAGGTTAATTGAGTCATTGACATATTGATGGGTAGGGCTTCTGTCTTAGAAGAATTGAGGATTCTATGTAAAGAGGGGTGGGATGTATGGGGATGGGTTAGGGTCAATAAAATATCATCGGCAAATAGAGATAATTTATATTCCTTGTGTAGCAGCCGCACCCCCTGAATGTCTGTCTGGTATCTGATAGCTAACGCCAGAGGCTCCAGGCTAAGGATAAAAAGTAGGGGTGACGGGGCAGCCCTGCCTGGTACCGTTGCTCAGGGAAAATGACTGGGACCTATAAGAGGATAATTGTACTTGAGAGGTGGGTTTTGAATATAAGGCCCGTAGAGCCTGGATAAAAAAACGTATTGATGAAGGACCACAAACAGAAATGGCCAGCTTAGGTGATTAAAGGCCTTTTGGGCGTTTAAACTCAGGACAATAGCAGGATGTTTGGTCTTGGTCAGGAGATCTATAAGGTCTATTGCCCTTCTTGTGTTATCCCCGGCGTGTCTAGCTGGTACAAATCCTACTTGATCTTTATGTATCAAGTTTGGTAATAGTAGAGACAGTCTATTAGCTAATATTTTTGTAAATATTTTATAATCTGAGTTTAAAAGGGCTATCGGTCTGTAATTGTCAGGGAAGGTTGGGTCTTTATCTGGTTTCGGTATTACTGTTATAGATGCGTTAAAAAATTGTGCAGAATGGTACCTTCTTGTAGGGATGCAAAAAGTTTCAGCAGATGTGGGGCTAGAACTGGGGGAAATGTCTTGTAGTAAGAATACGGGAGTCTGTCGGGGCCTGGGGCTTTATGTAATGGAAGATGATTTATTACATCTACTAATTCCTCATGTCTAATGGATGCATTCATCTCAGAGCATTGCTCGGGAGTTATTTTAGGGAGCTGTAAGGAGTCGAAGGAGGAGTCAAATCTCTCTTGCGTAAATTTGAAGTTAGGGCCACTACTGAGGCAATTGTATAAGTTTTTGTAATAGTGCCAAAGACCTGAGACATAGTTTGAGGGCCATAGGTAGGGGTACTGCCAGGCTGAACTAGGTGATCAGGAAACGACATATGCGGTCATATTGACAAGCATCCTATGAGGTTTATTAGCAAATTCATATAACCTTTGCCTAGACCATATTAAGTGATTTAGAAATGTTGTTCATATCCAATGTTTTGATACGGTTGTGCATCGCTACCACCTTTCTCAGGCATTCTATGGTGGGGGCTTGAAGTAGTTCCTTTTCAGCAGTGTGTAGTTGGATCAGGAGTTCTGTTTTCAACTTGTTAGAGTCTCATTTTAAACGGGAGCCTGTTGAAATACATTCTCCCCTGAGGAAAGCTTTGTGAGCTTCCCATAGAATGGAGACCTCTGTAACTGAGCCTTCATTTGTTTGGAAGAACTTTAGTAGCTTCTCTTGTAATTCCCCTTTAATGTCTGGTGCCCACAAGAGAGATTAATTTAAGCGCCAGTGACACATTCTAGGTTTGAAAGTCGATAGGGCAAGGTCAATGGGGAGCACTGGTGCCGTGACAAAGAAATGGTCTAATCTGCAATATCATTTATGTGGGGGGGAATAGAATGTATATTGTTTGTGGGTAGGGTGACGTACTCTCCATGTGTCATAGAGGTTGTAGGATCTGACCAACTTGCGAAATGATGCGGACAATTTCTGAGCTTGTGCTGGAGGGGTAGATTGGAAAAGTGCATATCTATCCCTACTTGGTGACATGCATAGATTGAAATCTCCTCCTATAACCATAAAGGGTTGAGAATGACATTGCAATTTTTCAAAAACCTCCTTGAGGAAACCTATTTGACCTGAGTTAGGAGCATAGATATTTGCTAAAATGAAGGTTGCGTGAGCACGAGCACAGTTCAGGAGGATAAATCGACCCTGGGGTCCAGGAGTGAGGACGTTACATGAATGTTGCTGGAGCGTTTGATTAAGATTGCACCTCCAGCTTTCCCAGAAGGGTCAGAAGCTACAAAGGCCATGGGAAAATGCTTGGAAGTGAATTTGAAAGAGCTGCCGGATTTAAAGTAGGTCTCCTGAACCATGATCACGTCTGCTCCTGAGGATCTGAACTCCTTCAGAGCCAACCAGCGTTTTTGTATGGACTTTAAACCCTTTACATTACAAGAATAGACTTTTAAAGCCATAGTATAGCGAATTTAAACAGTGGTAGCGGTACCTTTGTATAGAGTGCATACAACATAAAAAAGGCAGAAATAAATGTGGTAAGGGTGTGACCAGTAATGTTTTGCATACTGTCTCTGTAACACAAATATAGAACATTTGAAAGAGAACCTGTGACCAGAAAAAAAGGAAGGTTAGAGCATGAACATTGTAAAACAACAACACCACAAAAAATAAAATTTGTGATAGACCTGAGGGAAAAAAATTCCTAAGGGTTCCAGGGCAGCCGCCCCAGAATATCAGTGGGTGCATGGCCTGACGCATAATCAGACCAAGAACTGCAACCACAAAAGTGGTAAGGGTGGTCTCATCTCTTCTAAAAAATAAAAAAGGAGAAATCAAACCTAACAGTGGTAATTTGTTCTGTTGTATGAAGAGTATGAAGAGAGTGTTGGTTTCTCAGAACTGGGACCTAAGTCACAGACAAACCGAACCTCAGCCGTCTGTGGAAATCAAGAGGGCATTCCCAAGGATTCCAAGTTTCAAGTGGGGGGTCTTGGAGGGATAGGCAGTTGAAGAAGCTCTCTGTGACCTCTGGCGCAGTTGAAGCCCCAAGTTGCGAATGAAAGATTCGCTTTCGTGGAGATCTCTGATGGAATATTGAACTCCGTCTTTGGAGGCCGATAAGCGAAAGGGGAATCTCTACCGGTAGGCCACTTGGTGATTTTGCAGATGTGTAGTAATAGGGCGAAGGTTGCGCCTTTTTGCTAGGGTTATGGGTAATTGGTCCCTGAATATTTGAATTTTGCTGCCTTTGTAGTCTATGCGTGATTTGTTATCTGTAGCCATAGTTAGGGTCTCTTTGCTTACGTAAAAGTGGAAGCGTACAAATTATGTCCCTCGGATTGGAATTAGGGGGTGGTTTAGGTGCCAAAGATCTATGAGCCCTATCCAGTCGCCAGTCTATGTGCAGGATATGAGGAGCTAAGGTGATGAATAGCCCCAGAAGATAAGGGCATATTTCTTTGTCGCTGACCTTTTCGGGGACCCCACGGATTCTCAGATTTTGTTGACGTTCTCGGTTTTCCAAGTCTTCTTGTTGAAGCTGGAGCTGTGAGGCTGTGTGTTTGAGGGAGGCATTATCTTCTTCCAATACATGTACGTATTGCACTATTTCATCAAATTTATTTTCCAGAGTGTCAGTACGCTCTCCCAGTTTGTCAATCTCTCCCCTGAGTTCCTGAGCGATCTTCCCCACTTCTTTAGCAATATTATGAGTCAGGTCTTGTAATAGAGCCTGTAGCTTCAAGTCCAAAACTGCTACTGTAACCATTGCAGCGGTTTCAGAGGGCTGAGGTGTGCGGTCAGACTGCGATATGCCTTCCGCTGTTGCAGGAATTTTGGCGGGGTCCAGGGGTTCTGCCGTATAACTTAAGACTGGGGATTTGGACTTTAGCAGGTAACGCTCCATAGGCTGTACAGGCCAGGGTTGTGGCTGTGGATTGAACCCTCTGTAAGTATGTTTCTGAAAGCCAATCTTGCCCATATGATGCTTAGACTGTTAGGTTTGTGGACAATAAGGCCCCTGTTGATGAAGGCTCTATCGTTGTGGGGCAGGGCCGGTATGGAAGAGACGGGAGCCCGGATTAGAGTCTCACATAGTTGCTAGCTTATAAGTCTCCCATATGACCTTTTGGGCTGTCTTTTCAATGAAATAGGGCCAGTGCATATAGGTTGGGTGTGCCAATATGGTCACCACTTCTAGGCCCTGGAGCTTAATCAAAACAGTTTTATATAAAGTATTTAGGGCTAACAGTTCCAGAGATGTGCTGTATAGCTGGATATGTCTCTCAGTATGGGTGCAGCCCCAATTATTTAGCAAGAAGGGGGTTATGGCTGCGAGTATCTGAGAGTAGCAAGATGGCTGAACTAGGCCGCAACGGATCCCGGGTCTCGCATAGGGGCCACGGTCCCGATTTCGAGTCTTGTGGTCTGGAATGGACCCAGGACCTGCAGATCAGGGCACCTCTTATCCAGATGGCCGGAGGATGGGGTGTTTTAGGGGGTGGAAGGACGGATGACTTGTAGAAAAGGGCCGGGATCGTGGTGGCCCGTTCCCCCCCCCCCATTGGCGGTGCCTCTGCCGCCTAAGATCGGCACCGGGCTGGATTGGGGAGTGTGGGGAGAGAGACTGGGGTGGTTGTACCTCTAATATGTGGGTTGTTGCCCAGGATTCCTCCGAATTCAGTTGGGGGATCTAGGAGCTCCTCCACAATGGGTCCGCCGATGTCCGTGCCAGGCCACGCCCCCCGGGTTTTTTATCTTAATGCATTCCATGCATTAAGATAAAAAAACTACTGTGTGTAGCAGCTCCCCTCAGCCCCCTAACACTTACCTGAGCTCCATCTAGATCCAGCGATGTTGCAGGAGTGTCTCAGCTGCCCAGGGACTCCCCTCCTCATGGGCTGAGACAGCAGCACGGCACCATTGCCTCCCACTGCTGTCAAAGTCAGTCAGCCAATGAGGAGAGAAAGGGGGCAGAGCCGGGCCTGAATGGACACAGGGAGCTGTGGCTTGGCTCGGGTGCTCCCATAGCAAGCTGCTTGCTGCCGGGGCACTCAACAGAAGGGCGGGGCCAGGAGCACCAACGAGGGACCCGAGAAGAGGAGGATGTGGGCTGCTCTGTGCAAAATCACTACACAAGGCAGGCAAGTATAACATGTTTGTTATTTGTAAAGACTTTACAATCACTTTAAAAATATAAGCACATACGCGTAATCAGAAGGCTAGTTTATGGCAAAACTGAACAAGGGTATCCAAGGAATGTTGAAATTAGGTAAATTCTGCAATTTCACAGATGAAATCATTCACAAATGTACAGTAAGTAAAGGTGGCAGGCACATACAAGCTATGTGAACATAAATTATGTCAACTTCAAATCCCTGCATTACATCCTTGCTAACAGTTTAAAAATGTTCACTTATATATGGTGTAGGGATCTGTTGCCCTCTACTGTCTGGATTTCTAAATGCCTGTAAATATATTATGCATGCACTTCCTACCCCTGAGTGGTTGGCTTTAAATCCCCAGAAGAAGGAAGTGGAGAGAGAGAGAAAGTCTCAGCCACATGTCCTGTCCATGCTCCAAGGCAGAAGAGGCTATTATGCAAGTATTTCTATGATCTAATAGTTTAAGCGTAGCTGCTGAGTGTATCTAAATCCCTGTGAGAGACAGAATATCCATGCCCTGTGATTGTATACATTGGATGTATGTACTATTATTAAAGCTCCTATTAGTTATTTTGCTCCCAATTACCTTCTTTAATTTACTGATTAATTTCCTAGGAAGGGAACCCCCTCTGTTCACATAGGCCCTATCCTGGCTGGAGGCACTGCCAACTTTTGTTATCAATCCCACTCTTCCACTTAGCAACGGTTCTGGTACTCTTATTTACCTAGCTGTTAGAGGAGGGCCATTTCTCACACCACCTAAAAGAGGGCTACAACAGGTCCCCTTTAAATGATACTCTATTGAGTTAAAGCATATTAAAAATGTTTAAAAAAATGAAAATAAAACAAATGTAAGATTGCTTACTTTTTATATTGATTCATGAACAGACCTGAATCTCCTCTAATTGTGTCTGTCTACCCCATATTTGCACTAAATTTCCAATATATCAGGTAAGTATTTTGCATTATGCGCAGTAGAGTAGGAACTGGCCAAATATGGTTAATTCAGTTTCTATGGTGTTAACAGTGGTCAAATCCCTTTAGCACCTCATATGTTATATACTGTATATTTATTTATTTTTTAATTTATTTATTAAAGGGTTAGTTCACCTTTACAAAAAAAAAAAAAAAAAGCGAAGAAGTGAACTAACACCAGACACCCTCCCCACCCACCATCCACATGTTACACAGTTGGTAAGGCTGAATAAAGATACCAGTCCATCTTCTTCAACCTGTGTTGGCTTCCGTGTCTATTTATGCATGTACCTACCATTTACCCTACCCTGTATACTGTGTCCACTAGAAGCCCACCTAAAAGTCTTTTTAAATGATTGACATTTTTTGCTGACACCACCAACTGTGGAGGGAGTTTCACATACTTACCGCTCTAACAGTACAGAACCCATGACGCACTTTAAGGTTAAACTGCTTCTAGTCCAACTTCATTAAGGTGCCACGTGTCTTCTTAAGTGATCTGAGACTGAATATTTTTTTCCCTCTGAAATAATCACCATTCAGATATTTATATATTGCGATCATATCTCCTCTTAAGTATCTCATCTTCAGAGAGGATAAGTTTAATATGTGCAGCCATTCCTCATAACTAGAGTTGAGTGAACCCGAACTGTAAAGTTCGGGTCCGTACCGAACTTTGGGGTGTCCGTGACCCTGACCCGAACCCGGACATTTGAAAAAAAGTTTGGGTTCGGGTTCTGGGTTTGGGTATTTGATCACGCATGTTGAATAGCTGCAGGGCAGCCAATCAACAAATGTTTCACTGGTTTGCCCTTAGAAGCCATCACAGCCATGCCTACTAATGGCATGGCTGTGATTGGCCAGTGCATCATGTGACCCAGCCTCTTTATAAGCTGGAGTCACTTAGTGCTGCATGTCACATGCTCTCTGACTAGTGTAGGGAGAGGATGATGCCGGCGCTGTGAGGGACAGATTGCAGATATAATAACATCTCATCGATCTGATTGTGGACTAGGTAGAGATTACTACTACTACTGCTTTGAGGGACAGATAGCAGATCTTATCCTGCATTACCGAACTATCTGATTGGGGACTAGGTAGAGATTACTACTACTGCTTTGAGGGACAGATTGCAGATCTCATCCTGCATTACAGAAAGATCTGATTGTGGACTAGGTAGAGATTACAACCACTACTGCTTTTAGGGACAGATTGCAGATCTAATAACATCTCATCCTGCATTACAGAATGATCTGCCTGGACTAGGTAGAGTCTACTGCTTAGAGGGAAAGATTATTGTTCTAAAATCATTGCCTAGTCCTATAGGGTCAGGTTCCTACTGTTGCTGTAAGGGACAGATTATTGTTCTAAAATCATCGCCTACTCCTATAGGGTCAGGTTCCTGCTCTTGCTGTAAGGGACAGATTATTGTTCTAAAATCATCTCCTACTCCTATAGGGTCAGGTTCCTGCTGTTGCTGTAAGGGACAGATTATTGTTCTATAATCATCTCCTAGTTCTAAAGGGAGAGGTTCCTGCTGGTCCTGTAAGGGACAGATTATTGTTCTAAAATCATTTCCTACTCCTATAGGGTCAGGTTCCTGCTGTTGCTGTAAGGGACAGATTATTGTTCTAAAATCATTGCCTACTCCTATAGGGTCAGGTTCCTCCTGTTGCTGTAAGGGACAGATTATTGTTCTAAAATCATCTCCAATTTCTATCAGGAATTGTCAGGGAAATAGACCTGGAACGGCTACTGCTGCCCATTTCCAACATGGCCGCGTCCAGCTGCCTGTACGAGTGGGCATGCGCCGACGCACACGAACGAACGTTCCGTCACGAACGAATGTTCTGTCACGAACGCGGGGACGCACAGGGCATGCGCAGTAGCAAGCACATTGGCGCCCTTTGGGCTATTTAAACCTGCCACTGACAGAAGGACTTTGCTGGATTATCTCTCAGCTCCCCTGTGATTCCTGTGTTCCTGTTTTCTCCTGATTGATCTCCTGTTTACCAGACTCGGCTTGTCCTGACCCTGCACCTGCTCTCCAGTCCTGATCCTCGGCTTGCTTCCTTGACCATTCTCCTGGCTTGTCCTGGTGCACCGTTCCAGCTGCTTCCTCTGATCTAACCGTGTATGACCCCGGCTTGCCTTCTGACCTTGTCTCCAGCTGAGTCCCCACGGAGCCTTAAGCACGCCAGCAACCACTAGCTGTTCCTGCAACTTCCTGCTGCACAGTCATCTGGAATTACCTGCTGGCAACCCGTGCTTCTTTGGGCGCTGCTCCCCTGTCTCATCCTCAGGGTAGCTGTGCACTTAGCCGCAAGGGAAGCCCTCTAACATCTCGGCCTCACACCTGCTTCCTGACAGGAATGTTTCTTCCAGCCGCATAGAGAGCCATAATATTGTTCTAAAATCATCTCCAAGTTCTATAGGGAATGTTTCTTCCAGTCGCATAGAGAGCCATATTATTGTTCTGAAATCATCTCCAAGTTCTATAGAGAAAGTTTCTTCCAGCCGCATAGAGAGCCATATTATTGTTCTAAAATCATCTCCAAGTTCTATAGAGAAAGTTTCTTCCAGCCGCATAGAGAGCCATATTATTGTTCTAAAATCATCTCCAAGTTTTATAGGGAATGTTTCTTCCAGCCGCATAGAGAGCCATATTATTGTTCTAAAATCATCTCCAAGTTCTATAGAGAAAGTTTCTTCCAGCCGTATAGAGAGCCATATTATTGTTCTAAAATCATCTCCCAGTTCTATAGGGAATGTTTCTTCCAGCCGCATAGAGAGCCATATTATTGTTCTAAAATCATCTCCAAGTTCTATAGGGAATGTTTCTTCCAGCTGTTGCTTAGAGGGACAGATTATTGTTCTAAAATCATCTCCTAGTTCTATAGGGAGAGGTTCCTGCTGTTGCTTAAAGGGACAGATTATTGTTTCTTGCACAAAATTAAAAAGTGCATCTACACTGCTGGTTTAAAGAAAAAAAAAAATTCTAAAAACGACATTTGCGGCCAGCGGTGCATTTCTTGCACAAAAATAAAAAAAACAGTGTTGGCTACCTCCTCCACCGCCACTTTCACCGCCTACTCAACCTCCAACTCCACATCCACCTCCATTTTTGATTTTTTTATGTGATTTTAGCTTAAAAATTATTTTAAGTTATTTCCCTATCCCCATTTCTTTGTAGGGCACTTGTCTGACTCTTACCCCCATTTTCCTTCCTTTTGCAGACCTCTAGGACTTGCCAGGACTTTGTTACAGACATTTTTGTGCCTAAAAGTTCGGGTCCCCATTGATTTCAATGGGGTTCGGGGTCCGGGACAAAGTCCGGTCCCGAACTCAGACTTTTTCCCGAAGTTTGGCCGAACCTGCAGAACCCGAACTTCCAGAGGTTCGATCAACTCTACTCAGGAGGAGTAGTAGAATGTGTTTTGGGGTGTAATTTGTGGTATGCATATGCTATGTGTGAGAAATAACCTGTTAACATATGACAATTTTGTGAAAAAAAATAAAAAAAAATCTTCATATTGCAAAGAATTGTGGGATAAAATTACAACTTCAAAAAATTCACCATGCCTCTTACTAAATACCTTGGAATGTCTACTTTCCAAAAAGGGGTCATTTGGGGGGTATTTGTACTTTCCTGGCTTGTTAGGGTCTCAAGAAATGAGATGGGCCGTCAGTACATCAGGTGTGATCAATATTCAGTGAATGGCACCATAGCTTGTAGACTCTATAACGTACACAAGGACCAAATAATATACACTAATTTGTTTTTTCTTTTTTTTACCAAAGATATGTAGCAGTATAAATTTTGGCCAAAATGTATGAAGAAAAATTACTAATTTGCAAAATTTTATAACAGAAACTAAGAAAAATTCATTTCCTGGTGCATCATGGCAGCATACACATGGGTTGTGGCTCCGCCCCCACAACATGATAGGACTGGTTAACTATAAATCAAAGACAGACCCGGCTCACCGCATTCTCCTTTTTTTCCTCACCTGATCAGGACTGGAGTCGCGATGTATCCCTTACCGCTTGTCGCCCCAGCCAAGTTCAGCCTCTCTTGGTTGGAAGTCCTTCCTGTACAGTCTCTAAACGAGCTATATGGTTGGAAGCCCCATTCTGGTGGTCTGGGGGGCATATTTCAGCTTCTCCTGGGTGGATGTCCTTCCTGTACAGTCTCTAAATGAGCTTTATGGTTGGAACCCTGGGTAGATGTCCTTCCTGTACAGTCTCTAAATGAGCGATATGGTTGGAGCCCGATGCTGGTGCAGGC
>BLSH010560098.1:22438-35963 GCA_018402905.1 Glandirana rugosa
GTTCTTCCCCCCCCCCCCCCCCCAGACTGACAATGCTGCTGTCCAAAGGTGTCTCTGTTGCTCCTCCATCCAGAAGGTAGGTACTCCAATATGTGAGGTGTGTTACTGGCCAGATCACCAGGTAAAAACAGAAGAAGAAAGCCTAAAAATGAAAATGAATGCAGCCACCACATCTAATGATTGGAAAGCTGCAATATAATACATTTTTGGTTTTGGGTCTAATACCACTTTCATTTTTTTTAGGGACAGCAAGATGTTTGTCTAGTAAGACATTTCCATAATGTAGGCATCTTTATATGACCCTGTCACCACAAGGTCTCTTTTACCTAACAGCCCACCTGTAAAAGAAGCGTCCATATACTTTCCTTTGGAGCTGCAACATCTCCAACCCCCAGCTGCTGCAAGTATACAACTGTCAGATGAGTTGAATATTTGTCCCCCCCCCCCCCCATCCAGCACCAGCCACTGTTGTTCCTTCCGGAAGGGAGGAACCACAACAACCAGTGGGAGAGCAGGTATTCTGTACACTGAAAAGTGCACAAAACTTGCAGGGGTAGGGGAGTGGAGAAGCAGGTTCCTAAAAAGGTAAGGCTGCTTTCATACCAGGGCGGCGGGTCCATTAGCGGTAAATCGCTGCTAGTTGTAGCGGCGATTTACCGCTGTTTAAGCAATGTTTTTTTCGGCCACTAGCAGGGCACTTTTAACCTCCAAGAAGGAGCTAAAAAGGGGTTAAAAGTGCCCGTGTTATGGTGCTTCAGAAGCGCTTTTCAGGCTCTTGGTAGCGTTGCCCATTCATCCCAATGGGCAGGGTGCTTTGGGAGCAATGTATACAGCACTCCCAAACTGCCCCAAAGATGCTGCTTGCAGGACTTTTTTTCCCGTCCCGCAAGCGCACCGCCCCAGTGTGAAAGCACTCAGGAGGATTGAGAGGCAGTTTTCAGGCGCTTTACAGGCGCTATTATTAGCGCTAAAACGAAAAATTGCCTCAGTGTGAAGGGGTCTAAGTATATTCATGTTTCTTTTACAGGTGACCTATTGGGTATAAGTGACCCAGTGGTGACAGGGTCGCATTAAAGCAACCCTGTCAGGTTACAAATAAAATGCTGAAAGAGCCCTATAAGGCCTCATACACACAGGCGTTGTTTGACGCCATGTTTTTTGGCGTTTTCTGCAGCTCTCCATGTTAGTCAATGGCCCCATAAAAACGCTGACGTTTTTGAGTTGTAGAAGGCGTCGGTGTTAGTGAGCTGAAAGTAGAACCCACGGCCAGCGAGTTCCAAGGCTCTAACCTTTTGGCGTTTTTGACGCCGACGCCGCAAAACACTAACGCTCACTAACGCCATACCGGCGTTAACTAGCGTTTTTGACGCCAATGTTTTTAGGTTAAAACATAGCAGAGGAATGTTTTTTTTTTAAAAAATGGCTATTGTTGCAGACGCTCACTAATGCCGATGCAAAACGCAGAAAAAAACGCCAATTTTTCCCCGACGTCGGGCACGACGTTTTGCTTATTTTTTTTACATACGCCCGTGTGTATGAGGCCTAAGAAGTCATTCCTACAGCCTTCCAGGGTTTCTCATTTCCCAGATTGGAGTATTTCTGCAGTGGGTATGATAGGGTTGCCACCTCATCCCTTTAAAACCGAACACCTATTAATTACACAGGTTCTGTGGCTGATTAAGGTGGTAATTAAACTCACTTGGTGCCTCATCTGCATTAAATTAACCTCAATACCTGTGTAATTTATATGTGTCCGGGTTTAAAGGGATGAGGTGGCAACCCTAAGGTATGAGCAGGTGTTTGTGATCAGCTGCGGCTGCTTAGCCTGTACAACTCAGTGTCAGGCTCCGCAGATGGTCACATGTAATCACACATGGAGAGAATACCTGCAGTGAGCCATACCCACTGCAAAAATACTCCAATCTGGGAAATGAGCAACCCTAAGCGAGGGGCAGATGAGCCACCTGGACGCAAACTGTCATAAGGAGCAATTACATGCAAACAGCCATGGACAGTGTCAGCTAGGGTTGCCACTTCATCCCTTTAATCCAGGACACATATCAATTGCACAGGTGGTAGTTCAACTCACTTGGTGCCTTATCTGCATTAAATTAACCTCAGAACCTGTGTACTTCATGTGTGTCCTGTAATAAAGGGATGATGTGGCAACCCTAGTGTCAGCCTGTCATTGATTCATACAGGCTTCCTGTTTGCAGATAATTACTCCTGACAATATCTGCTGCAGTGTATGACCCTCAATGGCTGGGGAATGACCCTTTAGCACTTGTGCGATGCGGGAACCGATGCGATTACAGAGCTGGTTCCTGCAGGCAGTTCACACTGCCTTCTGCGAACCGCTGCGGGTGTCATTACAAAGTTAATGACACCCCCCAGTTTTGTTCACAGATCGCAGTGCAAACTGTGATCTTGAGAACACCCATGAGATGCGATTCCACTGTGGGAAAAAAAAGGCCCCTGCATCTTTTTTTGTGCGAATCGAATGTAAGTTCAGCCATGCAACTGTATGGCTGAAATCGCACTGCTCTGAGATCACATGTGATCGGCACCTGCGGTGCGAATCACATGCAATCTCTGAGATCACACATATGTGAACCCAGGCTCCTAGTTAAAGCGGAACTAAACCAATCGATTTAACAATTTCAAAAACCATTTACATTTCCAGCATGTGACAGGAATGTAACTGTCAAATTTGTTTGTGTTTTAAAACTGTTCCAAACTGTCAAACCATTAAATGGCTGGTGTCATACCTGATCACGTGTGCAGCGCCATGGCAGTTGAAGATTAAACAAGAGCGCAAGATGGCAGCTTCCTTGGCTGAAAACTATAGAAAGGTTTAGTTCCGCTTTAGAATCATACAACTATACTAACCTCTCAAGTGGCACCTGTCTCCTACCATCTCTCTGTTCTGGTGATACGGCTTTTATAAGACTTTTGGGAATTCAACATTTTCAGGAATGTCAGATGCCTGTGTCCCCACCAGAGAGTTTTACAGAAGCTGCAGCACTGGAGAGGTAGAGGAGAGGAAGGATGCACAGGCCACTGGAAAAGCTAGCGTAACCCTAGGTTCACATATCTGCAATTGGTGCGTGACGCGTTTCCGCGGGCACAGCAGCCCATTTAAATGAATGGGCTGCCATGCCTGTGTTCCTGCAAAAAAAAAAATGCCCTTATGGGATTTAAAAGGTGGGTCATAAACTTAGTTTGTGATTCTGCAAGCACCTTCCTTTGTAACTCTTTTATTAGTGTTATGTATATGCAGGGCTTTTTTTCAGGGGGAACACAGTTCCGGCACCTCCAGCATTGAATGTATGTAATGGCAAGGGGTGCTGGGGTGTACTGGAGGGTAGTGGCGGCCCATCCATAAGGGGAGCAGGGGCTCTGCCCCCCTAATCCATGCACTCGGCCCCTAATCCACATGCAGGGCGCCGGACCCATAGATTCCAATGGGGTTTTTTTTTTGAAGCACATGATTAGAGCCTGAGGCTCTAATTGGCTTTAAAGAAGGGTGGGCTTGGGGGGCAGAACACTGTGCCCTTAAAAGAAGAGAGAATTACTGCGCTCCCAAAATTAGAACCAAACAAGCTGCCAGCACAACAATATTCTCAACTTAAACAAATGAACTGTGTACATCAAAGTGCAGCACTACTGAAAAGTCAAAACGAAATGTGCAAAATCAATTAAATGAGTCCATATGAAATAAATTGAGAGTACAGTCTATAAGTGATCATAAAGGAAAAAACGGTGCATAAACTTCGCTTCACAGCTGTGTGATCCACCCGCATGCAATGTGAGCCACCACCAAGTCAGGATGGGGTACTCTTACCAAAATCAGTAGAGCATATGAGCATCTGGTTAGAAATCATCAGAGGTACTCCACAACATCAAATGGTCAACACTATCGACACTGGTCTGCCTTCACCAGATGGTAGCTTGCCAGGACCATGAGCATACGTATACCAAGGAGTATCAGGTGAGAGTGAAAAATCCAGTATGTGGTCACAGTAAACGTTTGTAGCCGACTATGATTTCAGGAGCCTCAGTGGGTTTTCGGTGAACAGCTTGGGGCGGGAAGTCTCATTCAAAGGCTGACAGAATTCAAAGGCTGCCATTCGCATGTGATGACTGGACAAGCTTGTCTAGTCATCACATGCGAATGCCAGCCTTTGAATAATAACATATTATATTATAAAAACTGAAAGCGCAACAAGACAAACCGAAATTAGCAAAATAGTGAGACTGTTATGCAAACGAAATAATAAACCAATTACCTATGATGTTATCATTAACTGTTCGGATTCCTCACATATCTGATTTCCCTTACATATCTTTACACAACCTCCCCCTACCCATAATACAGCATGGAGGGGCTCAGTGAAGGTGGCATTGAAGGTGTAGAGGTGCCGGATCGGGTCACATAGGTCATAGAAGGAGATCTGCCCAGCTTCATAATCCAGATATATCCTGATTCTAGTACTGGAGACCTTTCCAGGTAACCGGATCCAATTCCTATCATATAGCACCGAATACTGGTTATTCAGCCAAGATTTATGCAAACCCCATGACTTGTTATTCCATCCAATTTCTGAGTGACAGCCACTTCTGTTTATACTGGGGTAACACATCCCAACACTCCAAACCTGGGACCTCTCCACGTCCACTTCCCAGTAATGTTGCCCAGAGGAGAAACTCTGAGTGCTTAACACCTGAGCAGACTGAAATCTTCCCAGTCTTTCTGGGTATTTATGGGTAAAAACTGAGTAGGACACAGTGGTTCTGTTATCGGATATATAAAGATCATTCCCAGTTGTGTTTACATCCAGTATTATGTCTGTAACCTTCAATGGTTCTAACATTTTAAGGTCAGGCTGAATACTTGGTCTCATAGGCTGGTGGTGTGCACCTTGTATGGTTGAGGCTGGTTGAGGGACTCCGGAAGGCACTGTAGCAATGATGTGATCTTTGTTCTCTGTACTAAAATGGGAATACAAATGTGTACCTGTATGTTTCTGAACATTTACCTCAGACATTATAGCAAATAAACCTGTTTGTAATGTCTGTGAAATCCTAGCCATAGCCAGATGATCTCCATCATGGAGGAGTTTATCAAGTCTCTGCCTGTCCTTATTATCCCCATCCTCTGTATCATACAAATCACCGATATCTGATTCCTGTAGGACAGTCAGTGGATCCATCATGTTACACAGCTCCTCAATGTGATGCACTTTCCTGGACAGCTCTTCCTTTTTTAATTCGAGTTCTTGGATCATATCCATAATGGAGTGTGACAACTGCTTGGCCGGCTTGGAGATCTCGCTCAGCACTCTTTCCTCCAGGACTTTCAGCTGTCTCCTGAGGTCTCTGAACAGGGCAGTGACTAACTTTTTGTCATCATCTGCTTTTTTTTCTATTTTTCCCCTGTGTTTCTGCAGACTGTGGACTCTTCCCTCTGTCTCTTCTTTCTTTGTCAGCAGTTTCTGTAGAACATTCCTCATTTTATTTTTTTTCTTTCCAGAGGCCTCCTTCAGTGACTCAAACTTATGGCCTTTGTGTTCTCCAATGAGACAGCAGGAAGCACAGACACAGGTATCATCGTCTGTGCAGTAATATTCCAGTGTCTTCTGATGGATGGAGCAGAAGACCCCAAATTCTTCCTGACCTGATTGAGTAGACAGGAAATTTTCCACTATGTTACGCAGTTTCATGTTCCTGTGCAATGCTGGCCGCTCTTGATACGTCTGTCTGCATTCAGGGCAGGAATAACCTCCAGACCTTTCTTGTGTATCCAGCACACAATTAATACATTCCTGGCAGAAATTGTGTCCACACTTCAGCATTGCAGGATCTGCATAAATGTTCAGACAGATGGAACATTCCAGCTCGGCTTTCAAATCAGCAGACGCCATTGTTGACAGCAGAAGAAAGAAATGAAAGTGAAAGTCTGTGACGTCTGGAATCCCGGAGGACTGGCAGGATTATTGCACACGGGAAGGCTGGGCTAATTTTTTTTTCTCTTCCGGCATCTCTGGAGTGCAGATGCTTTTGAAAATTAGAGAAAAAGGTGCCAGTTGTCACTGAAGTGCCGTACATGAGTAAAATCTATGCTTGATCAGTTTATCTGCAGTAGAATATCAGTCAGTTATATTCATGCTTTTTCATGCTATAGGGATTTGGGCACTGCCCACACTAGTGTGATTACTACTGCATCTGCCATTGCACTGCTATGCACAACAGTGGAAAGCACATTATTCTCTACAGTGCTTGTTTACATCAATGCAACATGGTGAAGTACTATTTTTAAAAATGTGCAGTTGCTTCCTTTGGTGCAGCGTAGTGCATTTTTAACCCCATAAACTTGAATGAGATCACACAAAAAAAAAATTATGTACATGAGATTTCAGCTTATTTTTGGTGCATTTTTGACAGGGTTTTGTACTTAAACACTTCACGCCCACGCTATAGCCGAAAGACAGCTACAGCGCAGGCCTAAATTGCGGGGAGGGCATTAATGTACGTCCTCCTGTGCTTGCGCCCCTGCGGGGTGCAGGCGGTGTGCTCTGTGATCACTGAGTCCTCGGGACTCGGCTGATCACAGTATGGAGTAAACGGCCGATCCCAACCCTTTACCACGTGATCAGCTGTCAGCCAGTGACAGCTGAACACATGATGTAAATAAGTCTGTAATTGTCTTAATAAATAAAGCCAATTTCCGGCTTTTGTAAGAGGGACATCGGCCCCACACACCGACAGCCACTGGTGCTAAGCAGTGCCCACCAGTGCCACCTATCAGTGCCCACCAGTGCCTCATCATCAGTGCCACCTATCGGTGCTGCCTATCAGTGCCATCTATCAGTGCCATCTATTAGTGCCCATCAGTGCTGCCTATCAGTGCCGCTCTCAGTGCCCTTCAGTGCTTTCTATCAGTGCCACCTATCAGTGCAACCTGATCAGTGCCAATTCATCAGTGCCCATAAGCTCCACCTATCAGTCTGTCAGAAGACATCAAGGATGAGTTGGCCCATGTGGGAGTTCCAAGTTCCTTGGACAATCTGATTAGGCTTTCCATTCAGACCGACCGTCGCCTGCGCGAACGTAGGCGGGAGGCATCAGCATCATCTCCACAGCCTGCACGGACACCACTCAGAGTCCCGGCTCGCTCCTCGATTTCCCCCCAAGAATGTTCATGCCAGCTCCAGGGCAACCTCTGTCTCTACTGTGGTGAAGCTGGCCACTATGTGCACAACTGCCCTGCCAAAAAGCAAAAGGGCCTCCTCGGCTGCTCCATAGAACCCTCACTCCTGCCAGCCCGATCGGCCCACCTGGCCCTTCCCATGTCTTTTCAACTACCCGGAACAATAGTTTCAGTTACAGCCATCATTGACTCGGGGGCTTGCAGCTGTTTCATTGACCTTGATTATGCAGCCAAACAGTATTCCTCTCCAGCCCAAAGAACAGGGATTCACGGTGCTTCTGGCCGACGGGTCTCGGGTCAAATCAGGACTGGTAGTTAAGGAGACCCCAGATCTACTGACCACCACCCTCTCTGACCACCGAGAACTGTTACACAATAACCTCACCCCTGTTCCCAGTCATTTTGGGCCTGCCATGGCTCCAAGCACATAACCAGCAGATCGATCTGGGCTCATCCAGTTTTTGTTCCCTTATTACCAGGAACATTGTCTCCCTGCTGTGTCTAGACTCGGATCATTAACTTTGCCAAAGGGTGCCCAGGGCCTACCATGAGTACTTAGATGTATTCAGTAAGCAAGGAGCAGACTCACGTCCCCCACATTGGTCCTACGATTGCCCGATCAAGCTCCTTCCCGGGGCCAAAATCCCCTTTGGGCAGATCTTCCCGCTTTCCAAAAATGAACTGGGAGCTCTGAAGGAATACCTCGCTGACAACCTACAGAAGGAGTTCATCCGCCCTTCCACCTCTCCTGCTGGTGCGGGAATATTTTTTGTAGAAAAAAAGGATCGCACCCTCCGACCCTGTATTGACTATCGGGACTTGAATAGGGTCACAGTGAAGAATCGTTACCTGCTTCCTTTGGTGCCAGAACTTTTCCAGAGACTGCGCTCCGCTACTATCTTCACTAAGCAAACTGGATCTGAGAGGGGCGTACAATCTCATCCGCATAAGGGAAGGAGATGAGTGGAAGACAGCGTTCCGCACCAGATTCGGCCACTACGAGTATTTCGTTATGCCCTTCGACTTATGTAATGCTCTGGCTACTTTCCAGTTTTTTATCAATGACATCATCAGAGACTGCTAGGATATCTATGTTACAGCCTATCTGGATGATATTCCTTATCTTCTCCTCTTCCCTAGAAGACCATCAGAAGCACGTTAAGGATGTCCTCTGCCGCCTACGCCAACATCGCCTCTACGCCAAACCCGAGAAGTGCGAGTTTGAGCGGCAGAGCATCCAGTTCCTGGGTCTGATCCTTTCCTCTGAAGGCATTAAAATGGATCAGCAAAAAGTGATGGCAATCCTGTCATGGCCAGCACCCACAGATAAAAAGGGAGTCCAGCGGTTTGTAGGATTTTCAAACTTTTACCACAAGTTTATTAAGAATTTCTCGGCCATCATCACACCCATTACCCAGCTCACCAAGCAGGGTACCTGGTTCCACTGGTCTCCTGAAGCCCAGACTGCCTTTG
Source organism: Glandirana rugosa (assembly GCA_018402905.1). NCBI lineage: Eukaryota > Metazoa > Chordata > Amphibia > Anura > Ranidae > Glandirana > Glandirana rugosa. The sequence goes on from BLSH010560098.1 coordinate 31,122, forward strand.
AGACACTAAAAGGCTATTCACTTCCACTCCTGTGCCACCCCAATCTGGCCCTTCCCTATATCTTGGAGGTAGACGCCTCAGAAAGTGCAGTGGGAGCGGTCCTCTCCCAACTCTCTGGTCTCAAGAGCTTAGTTCATCCGGTGGCCTTTTTCTCAAGGAAACTTGCCCCGGCCGAAAAGAACTATGACGTGGGTGACCGAGAACTCCTGGCTATCAAAGCCACCCTAGAGGAGTGGAGATACCTGCTGGAAGGGGCAGCGCACCCGATATTGATCTACACAGATCACAAGAACCTTGAATATCTCAAGTCTGCTAAACACCTGAGACCCAGCCAGGCCCGATGGGCGCTGTTCTTCACGAGGTTCTCATTCCACATCACCTATAGGCCGGGGTCCAAGAATGTTGAGCCCAATGCCCTTTCCCACATGTAGGAGGATGCTAAAGACCCTGCAGTACCTGATACCATCCTGCCAGCAAGGAACTTCCTACTGCTACACAGGGATCTCCTATCACAGCTAAAGCAAGCATCTGTAGGAACCCCCAATTTCATCAGGGGTACTCTAAAGGCCTGAGAGGGCCTCTTGTGGAGAGGAGAGCTGATCTTTGTTCCAGAAGAGGTCCGAGTCACTGTCCTGGGACTCTGCCACGACCACCCCTTAGCAGGGCATTTCGGAACCCGCAAGACCCTGGAGTTGGTGCAGCGCACCTTCTGGTGGCCCGATCTGAAAAAAGACTGCAAAAGCTACATAAATGCTTGCACCACCTGCATTCGGAACAAGAACCCCCGGAACAAAGCCTGGGGCTTGGAAAATCTCCTGCCTGTACCCAACCGACCATGGGCCATGCTTTCTGTGGACTTCATAGTGGAGTCGCCCCTCTTCATAGGCTGTACAGCTATTTTCGTTGTGGTGGACCGTCTGACAAAGATGGCCCATTTCCTGCCTTCTGAAGGGTACACCCTCGGCCATGGAGACTGCACAGGTATTTATAAAGGTGATTGTCAGGCTCCACTGTGTACCCATAGAAATCGCATCCGACCGGGGAGTGCAATTTACTTCCCGGTTCTGGAAAGCACTGTGTGGAACCCTAAAGATAAGACTCTCCCTGTCCTCCGCTTATCACCCGCAGTCTAACGGGCAAGCGGAACAAACAAACAAGACCCTATAACAGTATCTTCGGTGTTTCACGTCTTTTGTGCAAGATGATTGGGTGTCACTCCTGCCAATGGCGGAGTTTGCTTACAACAATTCATGCTATTCAGCCACCAAGCAGACCCCATTCTTTTCAAACCATGGCTTCTATCTTATGTTCCTGCCGGACCTCATCCCAGAGTCTTCGATCCCTGCTGTTCAAAGCACCCTAGACATCTTCAGCCGCAACAACAAGTTGTTGCAGGAAGCTATGAGCAAGGCACAGGAAGACCTTTGATAAAAAGAAAAGAGGGGAGTCACGACCAACCTGAAGCTGTGCCCATCGAGGAAGCTGGGCCCTAGGTTCATAGGACCTTTCCCAGTAAAAAGGAGGGTTTGGATTCTGTGTAGAACTTCTTTCCACACTCCTTCTTCTGGGGTTCCAATTGAAATAAAATGTGGTGGTTATGGATTCCCCAAATTTATTATCACTATATATTAATTTGTCTATTCCTATAATTCGTTAACCTACTAAAACTCTAATAGAATTAACGGTGATGATATAACCACAATACTAGCTGCAAAAATAAATACACTGTTTTAAATAATCAATGGTCTCATTTATGTCCCAAGAAAGTAGGAATGCTAACATAAAACACTAAAAAGAATATACAGTATCTCACAAAAGTGAGTACACCCCTCACATTTTTGTAAATATTTTATTATATTTTTTCATGTGACACTTTGCTACAATGTAAAGTAGTGAGTGTACAGCTTGTATAACAGTGTAGATTTGCTGTCCCCTCAAAATAATTCAACACACAGCCATTAATGTCTAAACCACTGGCAACAAAAGTGAGTACACCCCTAAGTGAAAATGTCCAAATTGGGCCCAATTAGCCATTTTCCCTCCCCGGTGTCATGTGACTTGTTAGTGTTATAAGGTCTCAGGTGTGTTAAATTTGGTGTCATTGCTCTCACTCTCTCATAATGGTCACAGGAAGTTCAACATGACACCTCATGGCAAACAACTCTCTGAGGATCTGATAAAAGAATTGTTGCTCTACATAAAGATGACCTACGTTATAAGAAGATTGCCAAGACCCTGAAAATGAGTTGCAGCATGGTGGCCAAGAGCATACAGTGGTTTAACAGGACAGGTTACACTCAGAACAGGCCTCCCCATGGTTGACCAAAGAAGTTGAGTGCCCGTGCTCAGCGGCATAGGCTGTCTTTGGGAAATAGACGTATGAGTGCTGCCAGTATTGCTGCAGAGGTGGAAGGGGGAGCAGCGCAAGGTCTCTAACATCCGCCAGCTCTGTGATGTTGTCATGGAAAAGAACTCCAGTGGCAACCTGTGGAGCTCTGGTGAACTCCATGCCCAAGAGGGTTAAGGCAGTGCTGGAAAGTAATCGTGGCCACACAAAATATTGACACTTTGGGCCCAGTTTGGACATTTTCACTTAGGGGTGTACTCACTTTTGTTGCCAGTGGTTTAGACATTAATGGCTGTGTGTTGATTTATTTTGAGGGAACAGCAAATGTACACTCTTGTACAAGCTGTACACTCACTACTTTACATTATAGCAAAGTTTCATTTCTTCAGTGTTGTCATATGAAAAGATATAATAAAATATTTACAAAAATGTGAGGGGTGTACTCACTTTTGTGAGATACTGTATATTTACCTAACCTAACTCCTATCTAGGAGGGTGCTACAGGTATTTCCCAGCACACTTATCAGCTAACCAGCAAACAATAATAATACAATATCCTGTGTACATATTACCCTATCCTGTGTATATATTACTCCGTCCTGTATGTATACTACCCTATCCTGTGTATATATTACCCTATCCTGTGTATATACTGCCCTATCCTACCCTGTCCTGCATATATACTACCCTACCCTGTGTATATATTACCCTATCCTGTGTATATACTGCCCTATCTTGTGTATATATTACTCTATCCTGTGCATATACTGCCCTATCCTGTGTATATATTACCCTCTCCTGTGTATATATTGCCCTATCCTGTGTATATATTGCCCTATCCTGTGTATATATTGCCCTATCCTGTGTATATATTACCCTATCCTGTCTATATATTACCCTATCCTGTCTATATACAGCCCTATCCTGTGTATATATTACCCTGTCCTGTGTATATACTACCCTATCCTGTGTATAGATTACCCTGTCTTGTGTATATACTACCCTATTGTTAGAAGACTGTGCTAAGGGTTAATGGCAGTGGATTGTTGTTTCATCTAGCTCCTGGAAGGAGCAGCTCTATTTGAACTTCCTGCTTCCTGTAGCCAGTGCTGTTCTGAGTGACTTCCTGTTCCTGTGACCCCGGCTACCCCTTTGGACTTTGCTGCTATCTGCCTGCCCCGACCTCGGATTGTTTACGACCACTCTTCTGCCTGTTCCTTTTGTACTTCAGCCGCCAGCCCATTACCGACCCAGCCTGCACCCGACTACTCGTCTGCCTGATCCCTCTGTACCTCGCTGCCGGCCAGTTGCCGACCCGGACCGCACCACTACTCTTCAGCCTGCACGAGCATCTGTGGACCTGCACCAGTCACCAGGGACCTGTCTAGCCCTCGTGCCCCCCTGTGCTCCGGAGCTCCCTGTCTGCACTACCAGGGGTTCCGGAACCAGGACCGCAAGAGAGGTTGCCCCCGCATAAGCCAGACTCAACCACCAGGTACGTGACAGCAATGAACAGCCATGTCTGAGTCTGCGCCGGGGCCCTCTCCTATGGAGGAACCAGGGCCGGCTGGTGTGTGAGGGGCGCTGGGGCGCCGCCTCCCAGCCGGCAAAAGAAGAAAGAAAAAGAAAAAAAAAAGTCAACCCCGCCCACCTGCAGGTGGCGCCGGTACATTGACTTTCTTCTTTTTTTTTTTTTTTTCGGCTCCTTGGCTGTCACATGACAGCCATGTAGGGAGCCTATTGGCCGGCCATTAAAAGCTATGAGTGTGCGCTGAACGGGCGCACACTCATAGCTTGATTGGCTGCCCTGAGCCTCCGCTCAGGGTGATTGGATGCCTAGCCGGGGGGGGGGGGGGTCACTGTGGGAGCGGAGGTGACTTCCGCTCCCACAGAGACCATGAGCGCCCGGGGACCGACGAGGGGGGGACAGCCGCTCTCCGTGAGCCGAACTCTGCAGACTCCAGCGCGCTTTCGCATGCCGAATCTCTGCAACACTCCTGCCTGATGGATGGGGTAAGTGCGGGGGGAGAACGACTCTGAAATGTACCCCTCCTGTGTTACTGCCTGCAAACTGCCCCTTCTGTGTTACTGCCTGCAAACTGCCCCTCCTGTGTTACTGCCTGCAAACTGCCCCTTCTGTGTTACTGCCTGCAAACTGCCCCTTCTGTGTTACTGCCTGCAAACTGCCCCTTCTGTGTTACTGCCTGCAAACTGCCCCCACCTGTGTTACTGCCTGCAAACTGCCCCTCCTGTGTCACTGCCTGCAAACTGCCCCCACCTGTGTTACTGCCTGCAAACTGCCCCTCCTGTGTCACTGGCTGCAAACTGCCCCACCTGTGTCACTGCCTGCAAACTGCCCCTCCTGTGTTACTGCCTGCAAACTGCCCCTCCTGTGTCACTGGCTGCAAACTGCCCCACCTGTGTCACTGGCTGCAAACTGCCCCACCTGCGTCACTGGCTGCAAACTGCCCCTCCTGTGTCACTGGCTGCAAACT
>BLSH010560098.1:50534-61407 GCA_018402905.1 Glandirana rugosa
TAATTGTTAGTATTGCGTCTGGGTGGGGTGCAGTGTATATATATATATATATATATATATATATATATGTGTGTGCATATATATATATATATATATATATATATATATATATATATATATATATATATATATATATATATATAGATCTATTGTCAGTAAAACAGTGAATGCAATTCTCAGTTGGTGTCTCAAGGTGACACAGTGACCTTCTCACTTGGTACCACGAGGTGGCACTATGATCCAACTTATTATTTAATATGTTGGAGTTCCTGTATGTAAATCAGCAATGCACAAATCTTTTGGACCCAGAGCAATTCTCTGTTTTTCAAAAGAGGCATCTTATTTTTTGTACAAGCTATAGTAACAAATCTGAAGGTTGATCTTTTTACTTGCAAAGATGTTTCACATCTTATAAAAGCCAAAACAAAAGGATTGATTTAGTACAGAAGTAGAGAGTGTTCACTTTTCAAAGAGAATGCTCACATTGCTTAGTGACTAAGGTGAAGCTCAGTTCACACATGCGTTTAGCTGCAGACTATGAATTCCTGCAGAGTTTACGCAAACATCTGCAGGTGGGAAGCTCCATACAAAGCAATGAGAGGATGACAGTACCTGTAGCCATTTGCATGTAATCTGAAATGCAGTGCTTACCTGTGGATGATCGGCCTTGAACTCAGTTTGTGTCCAGGGCTGATCATCCACCAATAATCCCTGCATGTCCAAATACACGCTGATGCTGCCAGTCTCTCTTTGCCTTTGTATTGGGCGAGCCCCAGCTGTTCACGTAAACCCCATTGAGTCTTCTGCCAGAATATGTAGTCTGCCCTAAGCGCACATGTGAATGAGCCCCTAATCATCCAATGATGTGCAAGGGAAAATTTTTTTTTTTCAGTTTTTTCTAAATTTACCTTGCACCTTGATTGGATATTCCAAGTGATCATAGCTTCCCCTTTTTCACTAAGCTAAGTGAACTTTTCAAAGTTAACATTCTTTAGTCCTTGAGCAAATTGTCCCTAAAGTATTTGTGAAAGATGCGTGGAAACACAATGCTATGCAATCAGTTTTTAAGTTTTTTTTCCCCAAAAAAGTGATTCTCTGAACTAAACGTTTCACTATGGTATGGTAATATCAGTCATCACCGGGTTGTTGTTGGTAGGCATTCGCAGGGTGGCTAGTGTTGGTCCTCCATAATGTAATGATTACAGTGCCCCTTTACAGTGCAGCCCCTTTATATTACAGTGCCCCTGCAATCATGCCCCCCCCCCTTCTCTGTAATCACAGTGCCCCTTTTTACTCTCTGCTCACTATGCAGATCTACAGCTCCTCCTGCCCCTGCTCCCTTACATCAGAGTCTGCACAGACCCCCCCTTACATCAAAGTCTGCACAGACCCCCCCTTACATCAGAGTCTGCACAGACCCCCCCTTACATCAGAGTCTGCACAGACCCCCCCCCCCTTACATCAGAGTCTGCACAGACCCCCCCTTACATCAGAGTCTGCACAGACCCCCCCTTACATCAGAGTCTGCACAGACCCCCCCTTACATCAGAGTCTGCACAGACCCCCCCCTTACATCAGAGTCCGCACAGATCCCTCTTACATCAGAGTCCACACAGACCAGACCCCCCCCTTACATCAGAATCCACACAGCCTTCCTTAGAGTCTGCAGAATTTCCACTTACTGTAAAGGGGAGCTCTAGGGACTCTAATGTAGCGGGGAACCCTTATTTAACCACTCGCCGACCGCCGATCGGCATCTGACGGCGACAAGGTGGCTCTGTAGCGCAAATCGCTGTCATATGACGGCGGCTGCGAGATCGCTCCCAGTGAGCGCACGCACGCCGCCGGAGGCGCACCCGAGCGCTCACTGTGTCCGGGGAGGGCCAGGGAGCGGGTGCGGCGGATTCGATCTCTGCCGGCCACCCGCGATGCCCCCCCCGGAGTGAAAGAATGGAGGTCCGTGTAAGTAAACACGGACCTCCGTTCTGTGAGGGGGGAAGGGCTGGGATCACAGCCTTCCTCTACACGGAAGCTGTGATCGCTTCCCTTCCCCAGCTAGGGCAGTCCCCAAAAAGTAAGAACACGCCCAGGGAACACAGTTAACCCTTAGAGCGCCCCCTGCAGGTTAACCCCTTCACTGCCAATGGCATTCACACAGTAATCAGTGCATTTTTATAGCACTGATCGCTGTATAAATGCCAATGGTCCCAAAAAAGTGTCAAAATGTTCCGACATGTCTGCCCTAATATCACAGAACCGCTAAAAATCGCAGATCGCCGCCATTACTAGTAAAAAATAAAAAACAAATAAAAACCCCAGAAATTAATTCTCATCATCCGTAAACGCGACCACTTTTGCGCAAACCAATCAATAAACGGCGATTGCGATTTTTTTTATTGCAAATATGAGGAAGAATATAAATCGGCCAAATGAAAAAAAATGTTTTTTTATATATTTTTTTTTGGATTTGTATTTTAGCAAAAAGTAAGAAATGTGGGTTTTTTTGCAAAATTGTCGCTCTTCTTTTGTTTATAGCGGCGATCAGAAATGACGCTTGGGTACAATGCCGCACGACCGCGCAATTTTCAGTTAAAGCGACGCAGTGCCGAATCGCAAAAAGGGCTCTGGTCCTAAAGTGTGAAATCCTTCCGGTCCTTAAGTGGTTAAGGGGGGATCTGATGTAAAGTGGTGTTCTGGGAACCCTGATTTAAGGGGAATGCTGTGGACTATGGTATAAAGGGGAACTCTGATGTAAGGAGGTCTCTGCTCACCAAAGCCCCCTCTTACTTCAGAGTCCACAGAGCACCCCTTAAATTTGTTTTATACACTGGGAGCAGTGTTGCCAACCTCCCGCAGCATTTTTTACTGGCAAAACATAGAAAATTTACTGGCGGAGCAAATTTTTTACTGACAACTTGAAAAATAATAGTACTCCTATTAAAAACAAAGACAACTGATATTTAAACACAACATGGAAACACTGACAATACCCATAGCAAGTAATTTGCCTGATTTACACTTAAAAAGTCAGCACAGCATGACAAATTCAGACCCTGATATTTATAGACAGGGGCAGACACAGGAGTAGAGGGTCGGGAGGAGGAGGAGCAGTCCACCTGAGCAGAAAGCTGAACTGTCAGCATCGGCTCTAAGGCTGAGCTGTGTGTGAGTAGAAGACACAGGCATGGCCGCATAGTGGTAGGTGAGCGATGGCCTGTGTTAGCCCTGTCCAAGCCGCAGTCGCCGGCTTACCTCCCACTGTGCGGCCTGGTCATCAACAGGCCACGGGCAGGTGGCCCCGGCCCATATAAGATCTTGGGGGTAGCGATGGACAAATGATGATGCTGGTGTAGTGCCATTATGCTCCAGTCCCACCACTGTTTTATGTGCCGTTCATCAGGTACAGGAGTCCTATAAATGGGCACTTCTGCCACACAGACCCATGCAGGCTAAAAATGGAACTTTACCCATAACATGATAAAAAATAATGTTCTTTGGCAAATTGGCATTAATGATTATGCTACCAAAATCAGTTTGTGCTGTAAATTGCCTTCAGTATTGCTCCTGTTTCTTCTTGCTGGGGGTTGCCATTTTGCTGAAGTCCAGAGCCCCTGAGCAGCAGTAAATATTTAGGCTGTCAGCTGATCAGCCTCTAGTGGCTGTGATTTTCGGCACAGTGCCAAAAAATAGAGAGCAACTGAGCATGTTCAAAGCAGAGTGACACAGTGGAGTTGATTTACTTAAAATTAGAGAGTGCAAAATCTGGTGCAGCTCTGCATAGAAACCAACCAGCTTCTAACTTCAGCTTGTTCAATTAAGCTTTGACAAAAAACCTAGAAGCTACTTGGTTTCTATGCGGAGCTGCACACGATTTTGAACTCTCCAGTTTTAGTAATTCAATCCCAGTGTATTACTGGAATTTAAACAGTATAGGCACTTCTTGTTAATGTTTTAGATATACCTCCAAAAGGGGCCAGCCTGATGTGATCTAGCAGGATAATTTTTCTGACGAAAGTTTCACGTTAAGGTTTATCTATTGGCAAAATATAAAAAAACACAGCAGTTCTCCCGCAACTAGTTTTACAATGTATTTTATAACCTGACAGTAGATCTGACTCTTTTTTGCACTTTCCATTATAGGGTGACAACGCTGTTCTTTCTACAGGGAAATTGAACAGCAGTGTTGTCACCCTGTGGGTAGTCTTAGATGATCATGTGCTTGTAGATGGACTTTAAAGTGGTTGTCAACTCATGACAACCACTTTAACCTACAGGTAAGCCTATAATAAGGTTAACCTGTAGGTTCCTGCATATCTCCTAAACCTGCATGTGTACTGTGATGTGCCCACGTCATCGGGCACATGCGCAGTGAAGAAACAGCCTCCTTGCCGTCCCTTCACTGAGATCGTGCCGCGATTGGCGGCTCCTGTGCTCATGCGCGGGAGTGACATCACGCGGCTCTGGCAAATCACAGAGCCGGAGTCCGCGGCCCCGGAAGGGAGAGGGGCAAAGATGGACACTTCCTACTGCGGGGACAGCGCGGGCTTCCAATGCAGGTAAGTGTCATATAATAGACTAGTATGCATTGCCTATTATGCTTTTACATTGCAGGGTAATTCAGTGCAACGAAGAGGAAGTAAAACCCACCAGGGTTTACTGCCTCTTTAAGAAAAAAGACAAAAAAAATGAAAAGTTCAGCTAATACTTTTTGGAAAAAATAATTGTAACTGCCACTTTTACTGGACAGATTGGCCTGTTACATTAAATTAAAAAGTAACAGTTCTACTGGCAGGTTCAACATATAATAAAACGATTTTAAAGGAATATCATCTGCATGATTTTTTTTTTTGCCAAATTTACACTTTTATTGGATGTGCTGCAGATTCTCTGTGACAGTGAGGAGGAGGCAAGGGTGGTGATTGACAGGGTGTTAAAATAGAATTCTAGCCTAAACTAGTTTTAAAAATGTCCCCTCCCCCTTCCCCCCTCCTAATACTTACCTATTTTCAGCTAGCCCGGTCCAGTCATGTGGTCCTGCTCCCCTGTGCCAGTCAGAAGCAGCTGCAGAGCAGAGGAGGGAGCACCAACAACAGCTGCGACATGGGAGCCAATAGGTGACATCAGCACTCCAGGATTTACCAGCCATTGTCAACGCGTTTGCTCCTCTCCCTTGCAGACACTGCTAGATGACACAGGGAATCACCTGAGCAGACCAAAATGGGTTGAAAATAGGTAAGTATATACTGTACACCTTTTTACACAGGTTAGGTTTAAGCTGGAATTCTAACCTTTGTGTGCAGTATATAAATCAAGTAGATGCATATTATATTTAACTGGTTGCCCACCAGCCACCGCAGTTGTACTGCAGCAGGTTGGCTCTCCTGCGCAAACCGCCGTCATTGTACATCGGCCGCGCATGCGCGATTTGCAGGCGAGCCGTGATCACCTTCTACAGAGGCAGAATGGGGATCTGCCAATGTAAACATGGCGGATGCCTGTTCTTTCAGGGGACATGACACAGATCTACTGTTCCCTGTAATCAGGAACGGTTAGATCTGTCATGCCCCGGCCAGCCCAGCCTCCACACAGTTAGAACACAGTGAGGGAACAAAGTTAACCTCTTGATTGCTCCCTACAGTTTAACCCCTTCCCTGCCCTGCCAATAACATGTATACAGTAATCAGTGGCTAGTTAAAGTTCTGATCGCTGTATAAATGTCATTGGTCCCAAAAAAGTGTCAAAAGTGTCCAATCTGTCCACCACAATGTCACAGCCTTGATACAAATCGCAGATCACTGCCATTACTAGTAAAAAAAAAAAATAATAATAATAATGGCATAAATCTATACCATAGTTTGTAGCCATGATAACTTTTACGCAACCCAATCAATATACGCCTATAGCGATTTTGATTTACCTAAAATATGTAGAAGAATATATATGCCCTGCTGCATTGTAAACACAGGAGGTTGGGTGCTCATCATGGACGACATTCAGAGAACGCATTTTTTTCTGAGCAAAGTGTTTTCTGATTGGATGAGGTAGAGAGGGGAGGCTGTGATGTCATGCTCTCCACCTTGTCCTATCAGAATGTTCTGCAACTATTTAGAAAATGCAAAGCATTTTCTGAATGGCCCACGCTGAGTGGCTGACCTTCTTTGTTCAGAATCCAGCAGGGCAGCTGCTTGGCATGGAACCCAGAAACTAGTGGAGATCACTGCAGCTGCAGTGGCTACTACAGTCATTTCCTGCATCTAGAGGGATCCTACAGGTATGGTCCAAGCTGGAGCAATGTAACTATGTATAACACTCCATACCTGGAATGGTTCTTTAAATAAAGCTGTTAGATAAGTCTAATCACTTTGCTAAACCCCTACCCTTCTTTAATATATTTGACAGCTTTGGGAAATGTGATCATGCACTCAGCCGATAATGAACCCCAACCAAGCCAAGGATAAGATATGTCTCCAGGATACTTACAAGCTCATTTTACAGTGGAAATCTCTTTATTCTTGTATGATCACATAGAAAAGCAATGTTTCAGGTACCATTCCTGGATTGTCTTGCTCCTGGTCTAGGTATGAAAAAAAAGAGTCCCATAATGGAAGGACAACTCCAATAAATGGTTATTGTTTAATGAAGAAGTGCGGAAATTAAAGAAAAAAAAATAAACACATATACTCACCTGCCTGCTGCAGCATTGGTCTGATACTGCAAGTTGCACCCCGTCAGATCTAAGCCTAAGAACTGAGCGATTACAGGACTGCTGATTTGCTCAGTTCTCCGTCTTCATTGTGCAGAGAGCGGTGACTGTCAGTTACTGGGTCTCTGCTCTGCCCCTACAGCGCCAGGCAGTAGAGGCTGAGCCAACTGCCTGTAAGGCATCTACAGTATCTCACAGAAGTGAGTACACCCCTTACTTTTTTGTGAATATTTTATTATATCTTTTCATGTGACAACACTGAAGAAATGACACTTTGCTACAATGTAAAGTAGTGAGTGTACAGCTTGTATAACAGTGTAAATGTGCTGTCCCCTCAAAATAATTCAACACACAGTCATTAATGTCTAAACCGCTGGCAACAAAAGTCAGCACACCCCAAGTGAAAATGTCCAAATTGGGACAAATTTAACATTTTCCCTCCCCGGTGTCATGTGACTCTTTAGTGTTACAAGATCTCAGGTGTAAATGGGGAGCAGGTCTGTTAAATTTTGGTGTTATCGGTCTCACTCTCTCATACTGGTCACTGGATGTTCAACATGGCATCTCATGGCAAAGAACTCTCTGAGGATCTGAACAAAAAGAATTGTTGCTCTACATAAAGATGGCCTAGGCTATAAGTAGACTGTCAAGACCCTGAAACCGAGCTGCAGCATGGTGGCCAAGAACATACAGAGGTTTAACAGGACAGGTTCCACTCAGAACAGGCCTCGTCATGGTCGACCAAAGAAGTTGATTACATGTGCTCAGCGTCATAACCAGAGGTGGTCTTTCGGAAATAGATGTATGAGTGCTGCCAGCATTGCTGCAGAGGTTGAAGGTGTGGGGCATCAGCCTGTCAGTGCTCAGACCACACACCACACACAGAATCAGATTAGTCTGCATGGCTGTCATTCCAGAAGGAAGCCTCTTCTAAAGATGATGCACAAGAAAGCCTGCAATCAGTTTCCTGAAAACAAGCAGACTAAGGATGTGGATTACTGGAACCATGTCCTGTGGTCTGATGAGACCAAGATAAACTTATTTGGTTCAGATGGTGTCAAGCATGTGTGGCAGCAACTAGGTGAGGAGTACAAAGACAAGTGTGTCTTACCTAGAGTGAAACATAGTGGTGGGAGTGTCATGGTCGGGGGCTGCATGAGTGCTGCTGGCACTGGGGAGCTACAGTTCATTGAGGGAACCATGAATGCCAACATGTACTGTGACATACTGAAGCAGAGCATGATCCCCTCCCTTCAAAGACAGTATACCAACATGCAACCAAAAAGATCCAGCGAAACACTCAACCCGATCCCTAGGATCTTATCCACCGTGCCACTGACAATGTGTACGTATATTAAGCAAACACATATAAATAAATATATAAACCAATAAGCTGCCACTATAAAATTAAATACCATTGACACCACGCTATGAATCTACAGATACAAGCTTAAGTGGCGCTGTTGAAGAGACATTTGCAACATTGAATCAATGTCCAGTTGATAAACAGTAAAATATAGAGTATTCCAAACATCAGCCCAATGAGTCCAATAATAAATCAATAGTAAGCTGTGTCTTCCACCATCGGTTTTTGTATTCCTGGCTCTTCCCCACTCATAGGAATCGCACTTACCAGAGGGTGTTGCCTTGCACTCTCATGCTCGGCAATAGCGCTGCTTTTATCTCCCACAGATGTACCGATGATCACTTTGGGCCCAATTTGGACATTTTCACTTATCACTTTTGTTGCCAGCGGTTTAGACATTAATGGCTGTGTGTTGAGTTATTTTGAAGGGACAGCAAATTTACACTGTTATACAAGCTGTACACTCACTACTTTACATTGTAGCAAAGTGTCATTTCTTCAGTGTTGTCACATATATAATATAATAAAATATTTACAAAAATGTGAGGGGTGTACTCACTTTTGTGAGATACTGTAGGTGGATCCTGACATTATTGTTGGCATCAGCCGACAACGGGTTTTAGCTTTAGCTTGCTGTTGGCTGATTCTAGGTCACAGGAGAGCACATGCAATTGCACTCCTGTGACTTACATAAGAAGTATGGCCAAAAGAGCTTTGGCCATACCTCTTTTAACTTTATATCAAAGAATATTGGAATAGTAGACAGGTATTATAATTTTCATTACTATATATCACCAATATTGAAGGTCGGAATATGTGCAGGACTTTGCATTGAAGAACCTAAATTATTCTTATAATAAAATGTTATGTACATTTAAAAAGTGCTATTAGAATAATGATGGTGGTCCTATTTTTTTTAATACATTTTGACTCATGATTCATGAAACAGTTGTGTCAACTGTTGCAAATTTTAATATTCAAAATTGCGTCGCCATCAAATACAAATATTTTAATGTTTTTAATTGCACTTATGAGAGGTTAAAACTTAAAATGAGCAGATGTTTTGCTTTTGAGCCTGATCTTCCTGTTTTACATAAGCTCTGCTTTGTAAAATATACTTCTTCTAACCCATGCCTGTCGAACTGAAGCTCTTGTGTTCACATAATTACCAATATGTGTATATTATCATATGGGTCAGACCATATGCACACAAGCACAGAATGTTCCCAGATTCCCTTTAAAGACTTGGCCATGCTTTTACTCATGAATAATCAATAAAGACTGCAGCAATGTTTTCACAAATACTCCTATTAAAACATCTTTTTTGAAACTTTCTGTTAATATATGCCCTTGGATTATGCTTTAGAAATACTAGACTTCTTCCTGTAATGACAGAATTAAATAGGTTGTCATTACTGACATCTGTTTCTAAAAATGATAGGAACCTGGCATTCATGTTGTAACAAAATTTTCCCAATCCACACCAAACGGTGGGGATGGACAAATCACCCGTTGCTTGCTATTGCATTATGACAGCCGGCACCCACGGCTATTAGAATACCTGAACAGTGAATGCCCGCTGACTACAGTCACTGTTCAGCCAACTTTTTTCAGCTTGGCTCCTTCAATGTCTCAATCAACTTTTGTTGAGCCAGGTGGTGTCGATAGGGCCACCCAGAGCTCAAATTTTGCTTGATTGTCAGGAATCATCTGGCATTTAAACCTTATATGTCCAGCTTAAGTCACTAATCTGTGACAAGGGCAGACATAGGAAATTCAGATTTTTCTGCACAGTTGTTCATCAGGAACATTAAAAGCAGACACAGCTGTCTAATGCATTTTCAGAAGAAGGCCAGCATTGACATCTCTATTTTTCTCAGAACAATTTGCATCTAAATTCTGTTCTATGCCTGTGTGACCATTTGATATGCGTTTTTTACTAAAGGTGATCTCTACATTGGCATTTTTTTCATCATATGATATGATCAGATCGGTTTTGAAATTTACATTTTTAAGTGGAGCCTGGGGGATTGATTCAGCCCCTGGTTTCTGATATGTCTTGGATAATTCTGCAATTAGATCTCCTTGCTAATATTCTGGGCTCTGTACCTCTCACGTTATTCCCAGCTCAACTTTGTGTGTTCACCCAAAAGTGATATTTTATCAGTTTGGGAGGCTCAGGAACTAAAGCACAGATATCTCACCAATACAGTTCCCAAGAGAAATAAGAAACCCCTAGCAAAAACGTAACTTTAGCTTTGGGTGGAATGATCTTACAGTGCCTTGAAAAAGTATTCCTACCCCTTGAAATTTTCCACATTTTTTACAACCAAAAACCTAATTGTACAGGGTGGGCCATTTATATGGATACACCTTAATAAAATGGGAATGGTTGGTGATATTAACCTCCTGTTTGTGGCACATTAGTATATGTGAGGGGGGAAACTTTTCAAGACCTTATGAAAAAGTTCCGTGACATTCTAGTAAGGTGGGTTTCGATTTCAATGCAAAAACGATCCCCAAAGAATAAAGAGAACCCTTGACATAACCACTCTATAGACACGAAATCAAGGACTCGGAGGGTTTGACTATTTTATAGTGAAAACCCACTTGTGTGTTTCAACTCGACCCTTATTGCACTCTCCATGTCTCGGGTCTTATAATCGTTCCTCTAGATTAACGTCTTAATAGGTTCTGTATAGTCTTTGGTCCCCGACTTAGTTAGGGGGTCCGAGGTGAATTTTTACATTTAAAGTTTTGGCTAGACTAGTATAGTATACTACTTTTTTTACGGTTACATCTCT
>BLSH010560098.1:61605-83806 GCA_018402905.1 Glandirana rugosa
AGCCCCCGGTGGTGCACCATTGTTTTTCTTGCGAAATTCCCAATAAGTTTGATGTGTCACATGACCCTCTTCCTATTGAAAAAACAAAAGTTGGATTCAAAATGGCCGACTTCAAAATGGCCGCCATGGTCACCACCCATCTTGAAAAGTTTCCCCCCTCACATATATTAATGTGCCACAAACAGGAAGTTAATATCACCAACCATTCCCATTTTATTAAGGTGTATCCATATAAATGGCCCACCCTGTATTTTATTGGGATTTTATGTGATAGACCAACACAAAGTGGCAAAAGGAAAATGATAAATGGTTTTCAAACTTTTTTACAAATAAATATCTGAGAAGTGTGGGGTGCATTTGTATTCAGCTCCCCCCCCCCCCCCGAGTCAATACTTTGTAGAACCACCTTTCTCTGCAATTACAGCTGCAAGTCTTTTTGGGGATGTCTCTACCAGCTGTGTACATCTACAGAGTGATCATTTTGCTCATTCTTCTTTGCAAAATATCTCAAGCTCTGTCAGATTGAAAGGAGAACACAATTTTCAAGTCTTGCCACAGATTCTCAATTGGATTTAGGTCTGGACTTTGACTGGGCCGCTCTAACACATGAAAATTCTTGTTGGGTAAGTGGGGTGCCATGTCGGTCTGGGCCTTGTGTGTGTGGTGGGGGTCATTCGGATGGGGGTGGGGGGCCCGGGGTTCATTTGTCCATATGACACTGACGTCGAGAAAACTATGATAAACAGCCTATGAGTGCCTTTGTTTGTATGTACTAATCCATTGTATATTTTCAGTTACTAGGACACTAATGTACATCGGTCAACTATTGTCCCCTGAGGAAGCCCATGTCGGGCGAAACATGTCGGGATTATGACCTAAGTCGCATGTATTTACATTGAATCTGTACATGTACAAAAATTGTAACCATATCAATGTATTGAGCTCTCTTCAGAGTGATTTTCTCTGTATTGTGATACAATCAGCCTATCTGGCATATTTTACGTTGATGTGAAAAATAAAATGTGATTTTATTGCTAAAAATACTATTGAATTAAATTGTCTCTTTGCACCGGATAATCCCCCTGGGGACATTCATCCTTACCATATCTATCACATGAAAATTCTTTGATCTAAACCATTCCATTGTAGCTCTGGCTGTATGTTTAAGGTCATTGTCCTGCTGGAAGGTGAACCTCCATCCCAGTCTCAAGTCTTTTGCAGACTAACAGGTTTTCTTCTAAGATTGCCCCGTATTTGGCTCCATTCGTCTTTTCATCAACTCTGACCACCTGTCCCTGATGAAGAAAAGCATCCCCACAACATGATGCTGCCATTACCATGTTTCACAGTGGGGATGGTGTGTTCAAGGTGCAGTGTTCATTTTCCATCACATACAGTGTTTTGCTTTTAGGCCAAAAAAGTTACATTTTAGTCACATTTATCCAGAGCACCTTCTCCCACATATTTCCTGTGTTCCCCACATGGCTTCTCGCAAACTGCAAATGGGACTTCTTATGGCTTTTTTTCCAACAATGGCTTTCTTCTTGCCACCCTTCCACGAAGGCCAGATTTGTGAAGTGCATGATTAATAGTTCTTGGTAAGTTTGCAGTGATAACTTTTGCGCAACCCAATCAATATACACCTATTGCGTTTCTTTTATCAAGAAATATGTAGAAGAATATATATTGGCCTAAACTGATGAATACAATTTTTTTTTTTTTTGGATATGTATTTTAGCAAAAGGTAAAAAAAATATGTTTTTTTTCAAAATAGTCACTCTTTGTTTGTTTATAACGCAAACAATAAAAACCCTAGAGGTGATCAAATACTACCAAAAGAAAGCTCTATTTGTGCTAAAAAAAGGACATCAATTTTGTTTGGGTACAATGTTGCACGACTGCGCAATTGTCAGTTAACCACTTGCCGACCGCCGATCGGCATCTGACGGCGGCAAAGTGGCTCTGTAAGGTGAAACGCCGTCATACGCGCGCTCACTGTGTCTGGGGAGGGCCAGGGAGCGGGTGCGGCGGCTTCGATTGCCGCCGGCCACCCGCGATGCCCCCCCCGGAGTGAAGGAGCGGAGGTCCGTGTAAGTAAACACGGACCTCCGCTCTGTGTGAGGGGGAAGGGCTGTGATCACAGCCTTCCTGTACGTGAAGGCTGTGACCACTTCCCTTCCCCAGATAGGGCAGTCCCCCTACAGTTAGAACACGCCCAGGGAACATAGTTAACCCTTAGAGCGCCCCCTGCAGGTTAACCCCTTCACTGCCAATGGCATTTACACAGTAATCAGTGCATTTTTATAGCACTGATCGCTGTATAAATGCCAATGGTCCCAAAAAAGTGTCAAAATGTTCCGACATGTCCGCTGAAATATCGCAGTACCGCTAAAAAACGCAGATCGCCGCCATTATTAGTAAAAAATAAAAAAAATAAAAACCCCAAAAATGAATTCTCATCATCCGTAAACGCGACCACTTTTGCGCAAACCAATCAATAAACGCCGTTTGCGATTTTTTTAATCGCAGATATGAGGAAGAATAAAAATCGGCCAAAAACGGTGAAAAAAAATGTTTTTTTATATTTTTTTTTTGGATTTGTATTTTAGCAAAAAGTAAGAAATTTGATTTTTTTTTGCAAAATTGTCGCTCTTCTTTTGTTTATAGCGGCGATCAGAAATGACGCAGCGGTGATCAAATACCACCAAAAGAAAGCTCTGTTTGTAGGAAAAAAAGGACGCAAATTTCGTCTGGGTACAACGTCACACGACCGCGTAATTGTCAGTTAAAGCGACGCAGCGCTGAATCGCAAAAAGGGCTCCGGTCCTAAAGCTGGAAATCCTTCCGGTCCTTAAGTGGTTAAAGCGACGCAGTGCCATGTCGCAAAAAGTGCTCTGGTCAGGAAGGGGGCAAATTCTTCCAGAATTGAAGTGGTTAAACATAACCCCTTAAGCCACTACCACTGTTAGGTGTGATTTGAACAAGCTACTGCTTCCCATTGCATGCTACAGACACTATAGACTTGATCTCATCTGTGTGCCCTAGGGTGCTCCAATCTTTCACAATCCTAACAGAAATTTGTATGATCACAGCTCTATTACAGATCTATTACAGGCACGGGTCATTGGTCTATGAAACCTTTGGTTTAAAAAAGTAAATAAGCAAATAATAATAAGCACGTGTAGGGTTAAAGGGCACAGTGTGTGAAAGAAGGGTGGCAGTGTGTGCAGGAGGGGGCTGTAGTGTTAATGGGGGGGGGCAGTGTGTGCAGGAAGGGGGTGCAGAGTTAAAGGGGGCAGTATGTGCAGGAAGTGGGGCATTGTGTACAGTTTTTGTTTTTGGGAGGGGGTGAAGAAGCTGGTCTTGCCTAGGGTGCAAAATAGTCTAGCACTGGCACTGAGTGCTGGGTTGCCTGTAGCATTCCAGATTCAGTGCTTCTCCTACTGGAAAATAACCTTGAGTGATCCAGCCCCGGCCCATTTATGTTCTCTCCAGTCACCTTCTGAGCATGCCTCCTCAGGTATTGACTGGGACTTCATAAATATTTAGACTGCTCACTTAGACTGCTCCACTCCTATGTTCTGGAGCCTTCCAGAAAGCAGGGAGAAGTAATCAAATATGCTGCCTTTGGGCCTAAAACAAACAAACAACTGCTTCAATGATTACAGAGGAGCACACAATATATATAAATAAATACATTTACCTGACAGCCCATCACATAACTAGGAGGGTGCTTTACAGGTGAATGGGCTTCAGGGTGCATGTTTGGTACAGAGGAAACTGTTTGTGCAGTGTCCTCTAATTCCTGGCTTGGGTCCTGGAGCCTGGAGGCTTTGCTAGGGGTGAAATCTCCAAAAATTTTGCTGGTAAGAAGCACAGTGAATGTGCAGTTTTTTGGGAAAAAGTGGCTTCACTTGAGAGACAGGAGGTCAGGTGGGTCAGTGCAGGAGGGAGCTGCAAAGTATGCAAAGTGAGCACAGTGTTCTGGGAAGAATGCCTGAAGGAACAGATAAGGCGCCTGGAGTATGAAACCAGAGGAGGAGAGCTTTTCATAGAGTTCAGCTTTAAAGTGATTGTAAAGTCTTGTTTTTTTTTTTTTTTTTTTTTAAACAACAAACATGTTATACTTACCTCCTCTGTGCAGTTGGTTTTGCACAGAGCTGCCTGGATCCTCCTCTTCTCGGGTCCCTCTTTGGTGCTCTGGCCCCTCCCTCCTATCAAGTGCCCCCACAGCCCACAGCTTTCTATGGGGGCACCTGAGCCAAGTCAGAGCTCCCTGTATCCATTCAGACATGGAGCCCCGACCCAGCCCCGCCCCTTCTCCCCTGATTGGCTGACTGAGTTTGAGTGACAGCTGTGGCAGCCAATGGTCCCAATCAGGAAGAGTGTCCCGGATGGCTTAGACATTCGTGGACATCGCTGGAGAAAGAAGGGGCTCAGGTAACTAATTAGGGGGTGCTGGGGAAGTCTGCTACACACAAAAGGTTTTTTATCTTAATGCATAGAATGCATTAAGAGTAAAAGCAGAAGGTTTTTTTTATACTTCTTTAACCTCCCCAAGGGAGACATGCATAGCAATAAAAATATAGTTGCCAAATGTCCTGATTTGGCCGGGACAGCAACGGTTTTTAAAATGGTGCACCAACATGATCTTGTCCTATGCTGCATCCCAGAAATCAAGGCCGATCATGGACAGTCAGGGCCGCAGGTGCCCACATACAGATCTGACTGTGTCACATCAGGGCACACATGAGAGTGAAGAAGGTTGGAACTCAGGGGCTGCTGGACGGGGTGCCAAAAGAGTAGAACATTGTTTGACTGGTCTGGCTCACTGACCGCCCCGCTGCTACATACCCTTCATAGCTCTGCACTGCCATTTCCTACTGTACTGCACTACATACTTTTTTGTTTACTTTTTGTATTTCTTTAGGCCAATAACTATAGCTCTATTTTATATATGCTTAATTAAATTGTGGCACTAGATTAATAATAAGCCTCTTGAAAAAACACGCTCATTTTAAATGAATGCTTCACCCCTGGACACAAAGCCAAAAAGATGTCCCTGATTTTTTTTTAAATGTTGGCAACTATGTAAAACATAACAGAGGTTTTAACTCTAACCAAAACTAGAAGTTCCCATGGTTGGGGTTCCACTTTAAAAATACAGTCTAAAGATCATTGATGAATAGCAGTCCTGCCTTTCACAACCAGATTCCTTTTCTGGAAAATGGAGTCTGTACTGAGCCCTATTAGCTACTGCATTTTGCATACTGCTCATGGCCTTGCTGAATAAGTAAGAAACATTTTTAAAGGGTTCCTGTGAAGTGCATACCGGGGAGGAATCACAGGCTGTCACTGTATTCCGACCTCAGGAGGACCTTTCTTCACCTTCTGGTACTTGTGCTGATTTTGGTTAATTACCTTCACATAGACAAATTCCCCTTTTAAGTACAGTGACCACATTTCTAGCAAGTCAAAGGTAAGCAGAAGGGTAGACAAATCTCTGCTACAGGGGAGGTTTTGATGACAGTAACACAGAAGGACTATTTACACGGTTGGCTGGGTTAAACCTACAAAACTCTAGATGTAGACCACTTCCAACAAACTCTAGCTGAATAATTCCAATACAAACGTAACCAGACACCAATGAAAACTGACCACAGAATTAAAAAGTGGTTTAGTAGGAACCCTGCCTGCAGGCGTAATGTATGCGAGTCAGTGCAGGGATTTCAGAATAATCCAAGAGGCACTATTAAATATAATAAAATAAGAGACCCTATTAATCACGAGAAGAGGAAAGATCACAAGGTGCCCATAGTTAAAATAAATATGACAACTTATTAGACCCTGGCTTGCTGGGTAGAAGTCACTTTATTTGTCACACTTTAACACTATAGTGTAAGCCCTGGTTCACACTGCCGCGACTTGTCATGCGACTTGAGAGTTCAAAGTCGCATGGCAAATCACGCCCCATTGATTGCAATGGAACCCTTCTAATTGGTGTGACTCAAGTAGCTCCGACTTAGAGAAAGGTTCCTGCACTACTTTTGGTGCGACTTAAATACGGCTTGCATCCACTTCTGTTAAAGAAGACGTATACGAGCCGCGATGAAGTCATGCATGGATGTCGGATTCAAAGTCGTACGGAAGGCGTGCAGCTTTGAAGTCATGGCAGTGTGAATCCAGCCTTACATCATGAAGTATTGTGTAGCACAAGAAGGCATATAGAGATAACTAACATATGTTGAAGTTTGTAGTGCAACATTATACTTTAGGACACGGGTGTCCAACCTGCTGCCCAAGACGGTTATAAATGAGGCCCAACACAAAGTCAGAAATGCACTTAAAATTGTTGATTTTTGGGGGGATTTTGTCGTAAAATGCGTTTACACAAATCGAACACATGTGGCTGGAGAAAAATTTGACATTGTCCCTTTACTAGACTTTTAGAAGTTTTATCTTCCCAAAAAAAAATATCCCACTTTTCACAATCATGCCTTGTTCAGGCCATCAGTTTTTAGCAGCACCTATATTTGTGAGCGACTATTTTCAAGGATGAAGCACACGAAGGGGAAAATTGGAGACAAAACATCTGATGAGCACCTTGAGAATTGCTACTACATCCATAGAACCAGATATTGTTGCGTTCGTTTATTGAAAACAGTGTTAAGTATCGCACTCGTTTTATTCTGCCCTCTTTTAATTCTATAATAAAAACTATTACAAAAAAAATTACATTTTATTACTCAGGTACATTATCTACACTATATTACCAAAAGTATTTGGACACCTGTCTTTACACACACATGAACTTTTATGGTATCCCAGTCTTAGTCCATAGGGTTCAGTATTGAGTTAGCCCACCCTTTGCAGCTATAACAGCTTAACCAGTTCCACACCACCTACCGTCTATTTACAGTGGCAGTGTGGACGCTGGGTGCGAATCGCCGTAAAAAAAGCGGCGATCTGCGAATGGCCGCTAGGGGGCGCGCGTGCCCGCCGCACTCCTCAGGAGTGTGCCCGCGGCTCGGGCAGACCCAATGTCCGCCGACGAGCCGCGATGAGCGGCCACAGGCAAAGAACGGGGAACCGCCGATGTAAACACAGCAGTTCCCCGCTCTGTCAGTGGGGCATGGGAGATCTACTGATCCCTGTCACTGGGATCAGTTAGATCACTCATGCCCATGGTAGCCCAGTCCCCCCCACAGTTAGAACACATCCAGGGAACATAGTTTACCCCTTCCCTGCCCCCTGCAGGTTAACCCCTTCACTGCCAATGACATTTATACAGTAATCAGTGGACATTTAAATTTCCGATCGCTGAATAAATGTCATTGGTCCCAAAAAAGTGTCAAAAATGTCCGACATGTCTGCCCCAATATCGCAGTACCGATAAAAATCACAGATCGCCGCCATTACTAGTAAATAATTAAAAAAAATAACCCCAGAAATGAATTCTCACCATCCGTAAACGCGGCCACTTTTGCGCAAACCAATCAAAAAATGCCGATTGCGATTTTTTTAATCACAAATATGGAGGAAGAATATAAATTGGCCAAAACCGGTGAAAAATAATGTTTTTTTATATTTTTTTTTTGGATTTGTATTTTAGCAAAAAGTAAGAAATTTGGGTTTTTTTGCAAAATGGTCGCTCTTCTTTTGTTTATAGAGGTGATCAGAAATGATGCAGAGGGGATCAAATACCACCAAAAGAAAGCTCTATTTGTGGGAAAAAAAGGAAGCAAATTTTGTTTGGGTACAACGTCGCACAACCGCGCAATTGTCAGTTAAAGCGACGCAGTGCCGAATCTCAAAAAGTGCTCTGGTCCTAACCTGGGAAAATGCGCTTTTAGAAGAATGCTGAAACATTCCCATAGACACTCCTAAACCTTGTGGACAGCCTTCCCAGAAGAGTTAAAGCTGTTATAGCTGCAAAGGGTGGGCCAACTCAATATTGAACTAGGACTGAGATGCCATTAAAGTTCAAATGTAAAGGCAGGCGTCCCAATACTTTAGGTAATATAGTGTTTATCAGTGATCACTAACTTGCGATCTGCCCAACTTTTTCTGCTCATCAACTATCCCTATTGTTAGTGTGTTTTATGTGTGGCCCAAGACAATTCCTCTTCTTCTAATGTGGGCCAGGAAGGTCGAAAGGTTGGACACCCCTACTTTAAGACCTCTTTGGTTGGCTGATACTCATGTACATGATAAAAAAAAATCAATACATTTAACATTGAGCCTTTTGACCATTCAGTCCCATTCAAGACCCCCAGCATGTCTGGTTATGAGAAATGTAAAATTGCTGTGCAGGAGAGGTCAATGCAGGGTAAGCATAGGACAACACGGGATTCGCTGGGCTTGAATGCATGTTTATCCTGCTTAAATGAGCATCAAGAAAGTGGAATATGGAAAGTAAAATTCATGGGCAAGGGTGAAGTATCTCATTAAGGCTCTCTTCACACTTGTAAATGTTTAGATACATACATTTGTACAAACACATACGCATGGTATATGTTCATTCTTAAAGGGGTAAAGCAATGCATCAGCCTTCAGTACACCACAATGTAGAGGTATGAATGCACTAAGTGCTGTGGTGTGCTGCATTGGACAAAATATTGAAGGTTTTATTTTTAAGATTTATTTTTTATCTAAAGAAAACCTGTCTTGATAAAAAAAAAAGAGAGTTACCACTGCTGACTTGTTTTGGTGCATATGGAGTGCCTGTTCTGGGGCTGCCATCCTTATCCATTACTTAGTGACCTGACACCTGATATGCACATTTGTTCCAGGTCAGTGACTCGCCATACAGCATGCACCTTCAAAAAGGATCAACAGTGGCAATTACCATACTTCTCTCCTGTGAGATCCTTTTAAAATATCCATCAGCACTGTTATGTAGGGTTACTCTCCTGCAGATGAATAAAGTGGCAGAGGAGGAAAGGGTAGGTAAGCATAAGCAATGTAAAAGCAGCACAGGAGAAGGACCAGAATGTAAAGTGTATCTAGCAAACCATATTTTTTGTTTTAGCTAGAAAATGTTAAAAGCTCTCAGGGTTTTATTGCGGCTGTGTCCCTGCTAGGAAGATCAAATCTCACAATTTGTCCTGATGACCATTGTCACCATAATGGACAGTGATGGGAACATAGGCGTGCACAGGGGGGGGTGCCAGGTGTGCCTGGGCACATCCTAATCACACCCTAATCACTACGTGCAGTGCCAATTGCCCCATGCGCCTGGGATTCCCCCATGTTGGCCCCCTTGCCCTGCAGTACTGCTGGCTTCCCTTCTCTCCTCTCCCCCCACCTGCTGCAGGGGATGTTTCCGGATGCAGAGTGGAGGAAGGAGCTAGTAAATATGCAATTTACCAGCCCCTTCTTTTTCTAAATGAACACAGTAAACACACTCACTGTGTTCATTCATAACTGAAGAATAGTATTGGCAGACAGCCGTGAATGGCGTGCCACCTGAGTGGTTTCCCAGAATACATCTCCAAGCCCGGCACCAGCATACTCTAATATTAATATATATTGTCTCCATGATGGTGTTGGGGTGGCTGTAGTGGGTGCTTTTAATGACAACGTTGTCTATTTTTAATGTTTCTATGTCCTCACATCCACCGCTGTCTTTATAATTTTTGACTGATTAATTTTGTAATAAAGCTCTTGCATTTGTTATACTGCTGCTTCTCCCACATTTTTGAACTGTCTTTAGGGTTGCCCCTGTCAACCCACCCTCTGTGTTCTCGTGCATAACTATTCAGTTCTCTGTGGTGAGTCAGTACTCTCTGCACGCCCAAGCCCTCCAGCATTTTGGGCGCTTGGCCCTTATCCTCTTTTTGTCCCCTTCCCCAATTTTGTCGTAAACTGTTTACTATGCTTCCGTTTGTGAATGAACAGGAAGTCACTCAGCACAGAGCACTTCCCATTCTTTCACTGTCCCATGCAGGTGAGGCTACAGAGAAAGGCATGCATGTTATATGGAATGGTACCCAAAAGCACAAGTAGAGTAGGTGCCAGTAGTCACCACAATGCACATGCTGGGTTACCTGATGGTGACAAAAGTGTGCCATGACTGTGTAATGTTTTTTGTTTTCTTGTCAGTCTCTTGCAGTCTCAATTGCAAGCCCATGTGACAGAGTAACAACACAGGAGCACAATTTGAAGATAGGGACATAAAGTTGTCACCTTATAACAGGAAGTTACATACTTAGTCAGGCTGAAAAAAGACACAAGTCCATCCAGTTCAAACAAATCAAGAACAAAATATACAATCCCATATACATAATCCTATACCCACAATTGTTCCAAAGGAAGGTGAAAAACCCCAGCAAAGCATAATCCAATTTGCTACAGCAGGGGAAAAAAATCCTTCCTGATCCCCCAATAGGTAATCGGGTTTTCCTTGTTAGTAGCCAGTTATATTATGTCCATTAAGGAACAAATCCAGGCCTTTTTTAAAGCAATTTACTGAGCTGGCCAGAACCACCTCTTGAGGGAGTCTATTCCATATTTCCACAGCTCTAACTGCAAAGAAACCTTTCCGGATTTGGAGATGAAATCTCTTTTCCTCTAGACATAAAGAATGTCCCCTTGTCCTCTGTGATGACCTTAAAGTGAATAATTCAACAAGTTCACTATATGGACCAAAAAGAAAAAGGCGGCAGCACTTCCAACTAAAAACTTTGTTTATTGTAAATCCATTAAAAGCCAAAATACAGCAGGCACACACATCCTCTGTGGCTTCAGCATACGCGTGGAAGTGCCGCAGCATTTTTCTTTTCATGCTTTAGGCTACCTTCACACTGAAGAGGCAGTTTTAGTGGAGTTTTACCAGCGATATGGCTCCACTATGCGGGCGGGAGCGCCGCGCTTTTAACCCCCCAAAAGGGGTTAAAAGTCCCGTCGCTCTGCGCTACCGAGGCGGTGTGCAGCCGCTTCGGAAGCGCTTGCCATTCATTTCAATGGCAGGGGCGTTAGAGGAGCGGTATATACACCGATCCCCTCACTGCCCCAAAGATGCGGCTTGCAGGACTTTTTGTAACATCCTGCTAGTGCACCGCCCCAGTGTGAAAGCACTCAGGGCTTTCACATTGGGGTGGAGAATTTTTGAGGCGCTTTACAGATGCTATTTTTAGCTAAATAGCGCCTGTAAAACGCCTCAGTGTGAAAGGAGCCTTATACTTCAATTGTGGATTGAGGCTGGCACCCAGCAATCATTGTTGCAGGAGAAATCCCAATCCACCTGGAGCGGTACAATCTTTGTTTCACTATATGGACCACTTATATATTTGTACATGTTGATCATATCCCCCCTTAATCTCCTCTTCTCAAGAGAGAACAAATTCAGTTCCTCTAATCCTTCCTCATGGCTGAGCTCCTCCATGCCTCTTATCAGTTTGGTTGCCCTTCTCTGCACTTTCTCCAGTTCCCTGATATCTTTTTTGTGAACTGGTGCCCTGCATATTCCAGATGAGGTCTTACTAATGATTTGTACAGGGGCAATATTACATCTCTCTCTCTCTCTCTCTCTCTGGAGTCCATACCTCTATTAATACAAGAAAGGATTTTGCTTCCTTTGGAAACCACAGCTTGGCATTGCATGCTATTATTAAGCTTATGATCTACCAACACCCCCAGATCCTTCTCCACTATGGATTCCCCCAGTTGTACTCCCCCTAGTATGTATGATGCATGCATATTCTTAGCCCACAAGTGCATAACTTTACATTTATCAACATTAAACCTGATCTGCCACATAGTCACCCAATTAAACAGTGCATTGAGGTCTGCTTGTAAGTTGGAGACCTCCTGTAACCACTTCAGCCCCGGAAGGATTTCCAGCTTTAGGACCGGAGCCCTTTTTGTGATTCGGCACTGCGTCGCTTTAACTGAAAATTGCGCGGTCATGCGACGTTGTACCCAAACGAAATTTGCATCCTTTTTTTCCCACAAACAGAGCTTTCTTTTGGTGGTATTTGATCACCTCTGCGTCATTTCTGATCGCCGCTATAAACAAAAGAAAAGCGACAATTTTGCAAAAAAAAAAACAAATTTCTTACTTTTTGCTAGAATACAAATAAAAAAAAAAAAATATAAAAAAACATTTTTTTCACCGTTTTTGGCCGATTTATATTCTTCCTCATATTTGCGATAAAAAAAATCGCAATCGGCGTTTATTGATTGGTTTGCGCAAAAGTGGTCGCGTTTACGGATGATGAGAATTCATTTTTGGGGTTTTTTTTTTTTTTTACTAGTAATGGCGGCGATCTGCGATTTTTAGCGGTACTGCGATATTTCAGCGGACATGTCGGACTATTTTGACACTTTTTTGGGACCATTGGCATTTATACAGCAATCAGTGCTATAAAAATGCACTGATTACTGTGTAAATGTAATTGGCAGTGAAGGGGTTAACCTGCAGGGGGCGCTCTAAGGGTTAACTATGTTCCCTGGGCGTGTTCTAACTGTAGGGGGACTGCACTATCTGGGGAAGGGAAGTGGTCACAGCCTTCGTATACAGGAAGGCTGTGATCACAGCCCTTCCCCCTTCACACAGAGCTCGGGGGGGGCCATCGCGGGTAGCCGGCGGCAATCGAAGCCACCGCACCCGCTCCCTGGCCCTCCCCGAACACAGTGAGCGCGCGGGCACGCCTCCGGCGGCACGCGCGCGCTCACTAAGCTCGATCCCGCAGCCGCCATCGTATGACGGCGTTTTGCGGGAACGAACCACTTTGCCGCCGTCAGATGCCGATCGGCGGTCGGTAAGTGGTTAAGGACGTTATTCCACTGCATAGCTTGGTGTCATCTGCAAACACTGAAATAGTAGTTTTTAATCCCACAAGAGTTTTATTGAGAGAATTGCAAGCATAAACAATGGATCTAGAAAGGTAAACAAAACGTTGAGTTACAGTGAAACAAACACAGCATTTTTGGTGCCATTACAATCATAGGGGGCATGTGCAACAGAGCATCTTGGTACAAACATTTGCACGCAAGTTAAATATCAAGATATCTAGGTTTAAGCAGCAAGGATGTCTGCTGTTTATTATGGGTGTAAGGGTTGATGGCTATTGAAGAGTGTGGCAGTTACAGTCGAGATCAACACGTAGACAGAGATTAGTAGTGCATTATGATGATTGGCACCTTAGATAGTTGTTAGTGGTGGGAGGGGGAAAAGGGTGGGGAGGTACAGAAAGGGAGGGACAAAAGAGGGTTCAGCCCACTGGGGTCAAGGGTGAGTGTTTTAGTAGCTTAATTAGTTTAAAAGAGAAGGAGACATCAGCCTTTCTGGGGAGGAGGGAAGCTATCTGTGGTCTTACTCATGGAGTTTGGCATATGGCGTGGTAGTTCTCTGAACTCTGGAAGTTAATCCAGCACATCCAGGTTTTGTGGTGTTTGTTTAGGGTGTCTGAAGAGATTGCTATTAATTCCTCCATTTCCATAACTTTAGTTAATCTATTAAACCAGGTCTTCAGCGAGGGAGCGTTCTTCTGTCTCCAGAGAACCGGGATGCACATTGTAGCTGAATTTATTATATGCATAACTAGTGACTTGCGGTAGGAATGTTTCATAGCTTCGGAGTAGTGTAGGATATACTGGTGATGGGAGAAGTCTATCGGATAAGTAGAGACTTGTGCTATTATGCTATGTACATGTTCCCAGTACGCTTTGATAATTGGGCAGTCCCACCAAATGTGTTTCAACGAGCCCCCCGGGCTTCCACATCTCCAGCATTCGTCAGGGCATTGGGGATAGATTTTGTGTAGTAAGGCGGGAGTTCTGTACCAATGGGTCAGTAGCTGATAATTGTGTTCTTGCGTGGAAACATTGCGTGAGCCTTTGTGTGCAGTGAGGCAAATAGTTTCCCATTCCTCTTCAGGAAGTAGGTCAGGGGATTCTGCTCCCCAAGCTTTCATAATGGGAGCTAGATGAGTTGGTGATTGAGAGGAAAGTAGTGCATATAAACTCGCGATGAGGTGTCCTTGAGGTTGAGATTCGCATAATCTCTCAAAGGTGGTCAGGGGTTTAAGATAAAGGTTCTTATCCTTTGAGCAGGTAAGGAAATGTCGTATTTGTAGGTAGGACCAGGTAGGTATGGACTCTATGGTGTTAGACTCGGTTAGGTCAGCCTTGGATCGAAAGACACCTTGGGTAAAAAAGGGATGTGCTCTTGGATGATAATTGGGTGAGAATTTAGCTAGGGCAGCTGAGCAGCCCGGAGGGAAACTTGGATTATTTAGGATGGGAGTCATGGGGCCCGGGAGGGATGCTAGTGAGGTGGATTTTGAGAGTTCTCTGAGACACTGGACCAGGGGGGCAATTAAAGGAAAGTTTCTGTTGTTTATTTCCCTGCTTTGTTTTGGGAGCCAGATTATGTCCTGCAAAGGGTGGTTTCAAGAAACACCCAGTCCTTGACCTTGTTGTGTATGTGCCAATCTACCACTCTCGCCAACAGTGTTGCTTTGTGGTATTTCTGGAAGTCTGGTAGGCCAATGCCACCCCTGTGCTTGGGCGCAGAAAGTCTAGCTAGGCTTAGTCGGGATGGGTGGCTCTTCCAAATGAACGCACTGGGCTGGGACCTGATGGAAGAAAAGAAAGATTTGGGGAGGGTGATAGGAATTGCCTGTGCAATGTACAGAAATCTGGGGAGGGATGTCATTTTTACAGCGGCCGCATGCCCAAACCAGGAGAGTTTCAGCTTCTCCCAGATCTTGAGGTCTTTTGAAAGTTCCTGCAGGAAGGGGAGGAAGTTCATTGTATAGAGTGCAGCTGTCGTGGTCGGTAGTTGTATGCCCAGATATGGGATCACGTCCGCCTTCCAAGCAAAGGTGAATGAGTCGCGGCATCTGCCCACAACGTTTTCGGGCATGGAGATATTGAGAGCGTAGGATTTGTTGATGTTAATTTTAAAGTTGGAGATCGAACCAAATCGGAGGAATTCTTTGAGAAGGTTGGGAATGCTAATATCTGGTTTTGTAAGGAATAGAAGAATGTCATCAGCAAAGGCCACTACCTTATAGGTACGGTTGTCTATTGTGACTCCCGAGATGTCTGGGTGGCTTTGGAGGCGAATAAGAAAAGGTTCCATAGTTAGGATAAAGATTAACGGAGAAAGTGGGCATCCCTTGCCTAGTATCGTTTCGGATGGGGAAGGCGTCCGACACATGGCCATTCACCCGGACCCTAGCTTGTGGGTTCGAGTATAGGCTCAGGATGCTATTTAGCAGAAAGGGTCCTAGGCCTACTGAGGAGAGGACCGCTGCCATGTAGTTCCAGGCCACTCTGTCGAACGCCTTCTCCGCGTGTGTAGACAAAAAAAATCCTTCCGTTGATGTCTTGGTCAGCCAGTGTTGGATGGTTAGTGCCTTTATGGTACTGTAGTGGGCTTCTCTACCGGGAACAAAACCCGATTGATTTTGGAGACACTAAGTTGGGGATGTGGGGTAGGAGTCTATTGGCCAGTATCTTTGCGTAGATCTTAATGTCTACGTTTAGTAGAGATATGGGTCTAAAATTTTCAACTATTGTAGGGTCTTTACCCTTTTTGTGTATGACAGAGATATGAGCTTCTAATAGGTCTTTGGGAGGTTCTTTCAACCTGCTCAGAGAGTTAAAAGCTTTTAAGAAATGTGGGGTCAGGGCCGTTGGGAATGTCTGGTAATATAGACTGGTCAGGCCATCTGGCCCTGGGCTTTTTCCGGGTTTCAGGCTTTTTAGGGCTAGTTGAAATTCCTCCGAGTTTAGGGGGGTGTCAATGGAGGCTGCCTGTTCTGGGGTAATCTGGGGACGTTTGTGCTCTGAGAGGTAGTCCTGGTTGGCTTTTATCCTGTACTGTGGGTTTCGAGTGTCTTTGGGGTATTTATATAGATTATACAATTTGGAATAGTGCTTTACAAACTGTTTAGCTATTTCCTCAGTCTTGTTGATTTTTGTACCCGTGCGATTTGTAATGGAATGTATCGTCATTTGGGCTTTTTTACCCTGAAGTAACCTAGCTAGAAGTCTGCTGCTCTTGTTGGATTGGTCATAAAAGAGCTTAGTAGTTAGTGTGAATTTCCTTTTAATCTGTCTGTCTAATTCCTCTAATAAGGCTCGTCTCGCCGAGACCAGGGCTGCATAGTCTGCATCGGCTCTGCTTTGTTTATGCGATGCCTCTAAAGTGCGTATTTGTGTAGTCAGTGCCGCAATCGTAGCTTGCTTTTCTCTTTTCATTTGCGCTGTCAAGGAGATACATTTACCCCTTATCACGCATTTGTGAGCTAGCCACTGGGTCATGGCCAACGTCTCTGAGGAGGAGTTTAGAGTGAAATATTCCTGTAATGATAGCTCCACGGACTCCTTAATGACCAAGTCACAGAGTATTCGTGGGTCTAGTCTCCAGTTCTTGTGTCTCTGCACCAGACTAGGAAAATGGAGGGTCAAGGTAATGGGATGGTGATCCGATATATACATAGGTTCTATAGTGGCATCATGAAGAAGAGTTAAGTCTGTCTGGGTAAGGAAGAAATAATCAATGCGCGAGTATTTTTTATGGGGAGGGGAGCAATAGGTGTAGTCTTTGGTGTCGGGGTTGAGAGTCCTCCAGGCGTCGTAGAGGGACAGTAGGTGCATTTGGTTTTTAATTTGGCGCAGGGCACGGTATGGTAGAGAAGAAGATCCGGATGAGGAGTCAAGGTTAGGACAAAGGGGGACATTGAGATCTCCTCCCAGGACGATCATCCCTTCACGGAACTGGATACCTTTTTCTACCACTTCCCTAACAAAAGGGACTTGGTGTTTATTTGGGGCGTAAATGTTGATGAATGTCGCTGGTTTATTATATATATGGCCTTTGACAAATAGGTAACGGCCTTCCAGGTCAGCTAGATGTGTAGTAAGCTGGAATGGGAGGTTTTTGGCAATAAGGATGGCTACCCCTTTAGTTTTAGTTGTTGGGGAGGATGCGTGAAAAATATGCGGGTAGTTGGCATTCTGAAATTTGGGATTGTTTAGTGCTCTAAAGTGAGTCTCCTGTATATAAACTACCAGAGCTTTGAGCTTAGATGCTTCCCTAAGGACTGCCGATCTTTTTTCAGGGGTATTGAGGTCCCTAACATTTAGGGACATTATCTTTAGCGAACTTTTGGTTCTCATCTTGCCGTAAGGGGGGGGTTGTAGGGGGGACCGCAAATTGGATGAGGATGCGTGGGGTGAGAGAGGGGGGTATATAGGGGGTCAAGGGGTAGGAAGGTTAGATGGGTTGGGGGGTGTATGGGGTGTAAGGATCACGTGGGCGGCGGAGTTAACAACACTCCGGCCCACAATATGGGATCCCTGTAGAGTATCGACCAGGTGGTAACCTGGCTGATGTGGGGGGGTTGTAGAGTGAACTGGTGGGTGAATTTGAGAGTTAGTTGGCCAGCGGGGAGAGCACCGAGAGAATCGGTGAGCTTAGTGAGGGTCTAAACATATTATGAGCTTGTTATGGACTAGGGAGGGAGAGGGTTGTTATTAAGCTAAGGAGCTAATTTGTTAAGGCGTTAGGGGTCCCAATAAAGAGAGAGGGTGTATATCTGAGACGCATTCGTTAGAAGTGGCAACACGGGGTCCTAACCACACCGGGCAGCCGCGTCCGCTGTTCACAGTTTAGTGTAAAGTAATGTGAGGGGGAAGTGAAAGGGTCTTACGTTTTAACATTGCATGTTATAAGAGGTGAACAGGTATATCTAGACATTATACAGTATCTCTGTAGATCTAGGTAGCTTACAGATTGACACTATGGTAGGTATTCACATACATATTTCTCAATAAGTATTGTGGTGCCGAACCGCCGACCCGAGTCCCTATCAACACTGATGACAGGGGGACCGGCAGGGTGGCAGAACAATACAGTGACATAACAGCAAAATCACAACATCAACTACGAAACTGTATCTAAGCAAAAGCCAAACCAAAACCAAAAACCATGAGAGCCCGTGTTGTTCGCAGAAAATCCAGGGGCAGCCTATAAGGAGGCCCCTAGGTTGTCTGGACTGGGCGCTTGGGATACTCCCACTTCTTGGTTGCGCAACGGAGCCCTTACCTCAACAGGGGGTCGATCGATCGACAGGGGACCCAAGGCGGGCGGCAGGAGGACGGGGGAGACAGGAGAGGAACAAGGCTTCCCTCTATGGTTGGGCAGTAGAGTTTGAAATAAGGTGGCAAGTTGGGGTGTATGGGAGGAAGTTGTAATCCCCTTAGAGTGCAGAGGGGCTGTCAATGCCTAGGTATGAAGGGATTTACGCTCTCCTGCCCCAGTCCGCATCGATCGACCAAGCCTGTCTGAGTGATCTGTGCTTTACCCCATCTGAGAATCTAGTCCAAAGGGGAGAGATGGGTCGTTAGCTTTAGATCATCTCCTGAGATCCGTATAGGGGGTATCTGTACAATTTCCTTTTTCTATCCACAGTGTCCAGAGGTGGAGGTCTATGGAGGTCAGTTCCTGTAACTTAGGAGCACATGTGGAGAAAAATGGCCTGTTGACAAATAAAGTAGTCTGGGTTTTTGCAGACCTACCCGCAGGTGCTAGAATTTTGGGGAAATACATTGTCAAGTTGAAGTACCTCGGGTGTCAAAAACTAGGCGAACAAAAAAGTCTAACATTAACAGCAATAATCAGAGATACGTTACCTATCCACTTAGCCATATTTGTGTAGGAAAGCGTTTGGGTTTCAAGCATCTTGCTCAGCATCGGGTTCAGGGTCACCCTGGGGTTCCTCTGGAGCGGGTTCCGCTTGGTCCTGTCTTCTACGACGGGACGGGGTGGCGCTTGGTCTTCTCCGAGGTGTGTGCAGGTCGGCTTCTTGAGGAAGAAGCTCTGCCCATAGTGTTGGAATTGTGAACTCCCGATACCATTCTGGGACCGGGATAGGTCTCATGTTCACATGTTCGAAGAAGTGGGGGAGATCGGCCGGAGTCTGCAGTACAAATGTGCGACCACGCATGGTGACGGAAAGGCCAAAGGGAAAACGCCATTTGTATACCATGCGCCTTTCCCTAAGTGCCGTTAGGATGTGGCGTAGGGCCCTTCTATGGTTCAGTGTTATCTGAGATAAATCCTGGAATATTTTGATCTCTGCTCCATTCAGTGTGATTTCCTGTTGCTCGCGGGCCCGAATGACTACCTCCTCTTTCAGTTTGTAATCTATGAAGCAACAGATGATATCCCTCGGTGGGTCTCCCTCTCTTCCTCTGGGTCGCAGGGCTCTATGTGCTCCCTCAAACTCTACCAGGGAGTCTTGGGGTCTCTCCAGGATGTTGTTGATCAGGGATTGTAGGGCGAGAGGGATCTGGTCGTGTTCAATGCTTTCGGGGATGCTGCAAATGCGTAGGTTCCTCCTGCGGCCCCTATTATCGAGGACCTCTAATTTCCTCTGCATGTCAATGAGGTGCAAATGGTATCTAGCACCATGTTGTTGGAGCTCCTCAATGTTGGCATCATGTCGGCCAGCTGCTCTTTCTACTTCCTCTAATCTGTCATTTACTCCTCTTAGTTCGCCCTTAAGGTCGGATACCACATCCGCCAGTGCTCCCTTGATATCCGATGCGAGGGATTGGAGGTCTGTGACCTTGGGCATCTGATTAATGAGGGTAAGCAGTGTCTCTTGGTCTGCAGATTGTTTGTTCTTCTGAGTTCCCTCAGACTGTCTGCGCGCCATGGCGGATGGAGATGAGTGGGATGTAGAGGTCTCAGAGGTGGACGGAGGTTGGGTGCGGAATAGTTCAGGAAGGTTGCGGCCTGGTTGAGAGTAAGGGGTGTTGGAGAAGGGCAGCTGGCGACCAATTTTGCCCATCACTACTTTGGTGGTCTTCTATAAATGGTGCTGTTCTCCCCGCTGTGCCAAAGGTCTCTTTTTTTTACATCATCATTTGCCCCATGCACCAGGCCGAGTGTAAACTGTCCCCAGACAAATACAAATCGAAATCCAGGCCGCTGGCCGCCGCACTAGGCCCAGAACAGTCCCAGTTCAGTCCCAGGTGTCGCAGGGGTCCTAGTGCCCAAATCGTTTTTTTGGGGGGTCTGGGAGGTTTGCAGGGTCCCCAGCAATGCCTCTTGGGGTCTCCGGTGTGAGGATGGGTGCTGGATGGTCGCGGCCTAGTCACAATCAAAGCCGCGGCCTAAATTTACGGGCGCCGCAGAGGTCCGAGCGGCGCAACGGCGATTTTGGGCCCAAACCGTCCAGGGAGATATGGGGAGACACCCTAGAGGTCTAATAAAGCTCACCGAGCCGTATGGGAGGAAGATTCCCCCAGATACTTCTTGAGCGCTCGGGAGCTCTCCAAAGAGACGTCCGCCGTCATCCAAGCCAGGCCACGCCCCCTCAAAATAGTAGTTTTTAATCCCAGACCCTATATCATTTATAAATATATTGAAAAGTAAGTGTCCCAACATTACCATGTGATATGGTGTCCTGCCTTAGTGTGTTGGGGTGCCATTAAAAATGAATAGCATCACAGAGCACCTATGCGTGTACAGTGCATTGCTGCGCTTTATCACAATGTATAATAATGCATGGGCCTTTAAACATTTAATACAGAGTGCACCCATAACACAAGAATCACATAACATTGTATGTTTCTAAAGAAAAAGTATAGATAAAGCTGCTTACTTCTAGACTGGCTCTCTGTAATTGAAACTTCATTCCACCCTATTTGAAAAGACAAATAGGAATAGAGTGGTGAGTCAATGTCATCTGTTGCAAAGAAGCAATTTTTTGAAGTTCCAGGTCAAATTTGTGCCTACACTTGCATACACTGAACTGGGTGAGTGGAATCCCACACTTTTTACGCATATGCCGGAACATCTTGATGAGTGAAGGGTCTCCAGCCCCCCGCCCCTGAGTCCCAGCGGGCAACATATCACACCTCAGGTTTGTTGCAGCACTAACAAGTTTTTCCAGGTCGCGGTGAATGCATTAGTGTTCACTGCTACAAATTGCTCTTTCAATGATCTGTAGCTAAACCATAGGGGTGACTACAGGGCGATTGTTGCTCTTGTCTTGTCCCCGACATGAAACATTACAAAAACTCAATTGCTGTGCAAATGAGATGCAATTCACTGTAAAATTCTAATTTTTCGATTCTATTGAAAATAACTATGATTTTTTTAGTGAGAAAACTTAAAAAAAATGGCTGCTGCAAATAAACTGCATGTCTGACATGGCCCAAACTTTGGAAAAGAATGGGTAACTTCTGTTTCTGGTGCTCACTGCACAGATTACATGGTACGTTATTTTTGCATGTGGCTTCAAATCATTTTCAATGTTTTAACTGCTTTTTTTACTAATTGCCGAAAATATGAAGACCAAGCAGCCAAAACATAATTAATCATAATAGCTTTGGCCTTGCTATACAGATAAAAGGCCTGTAGGAGTTTATCTGAGTAGTGACAAGAAGTTTATTATCTGGGGAGGTAATGAGCAAAACAAGTTGATGGTCTCCGGTGTTAGAAAGATACTGAGTTAAAAATAGAATCCCATGGGATACCAATAGTCATAAAATTAATGAGAATTCACACTGGTGGAACCCTTGTATTATAACACTATGGGAAAAGATCTTACAATGAAGTGCTTAAATGAATAGACTAAAATAGGCTATATTTAGAGAAATGCTGGCACAGGAAGTAGGGAACTATATTTTGGCTATAGGTAGCTTTCACTAGGCTTATGTTTTTATGAGGAATTATTATCCATAATTAGAGTTGAGCGAACCTCTGGAAGTTCGGGTTCTGCTGGTCCAGCCGAACTCCGGGACAAAGTCCGGGTTCGGGTCCGGACGGAACCCGAACGATCGCACGGACCCCGAACCCCATTGAAATCAATGGGGACCCGAACTTTTAGGCACAAAAATGGCTGTATTATTAAGGAGTATTTTTGTATTCGGATCACTTTCGATGGATATCGGTTTTATATCAAGGGATGAAGGACACGGTCGTAAAGAGATTTATATCGGATAAAATCAGATAAGTAAATTCGTGAAGTAACATTCTAGAAAAGGGTATCACAATATTATGTTCCCAAGGTGGTCACACTTAAGAGTAATTAAAATACTGATAACCATAGGGTACCCTAAGATAAAAATTGAGTCATAGAAAGATTGTGGCCTCTGGTAGTTGAACAAAACGAGTAATGGAGGGGTCTATTATTTGAAGAACAGTGATGAGTCTATTTGAGGATGTCCG
>BLSH010560098.1:88391-102658 GCA_018402905.1 Glandirana rugosa
TGCTAGTCTAACAACCTCCTTAAACTCTAAAGTTTATGGCGACGAAACTCAACGTCTAGTTTGAGACGAGCGGTATTTGAAATCTCAAATTCCTCCAACAATCTGATCGTTGAGCACGATCGTAGCGATCGTTGTTTTATGCAGAGCTTGATCTGCAACTCAAAGCAGCGGTATGTGAAATCTCTAATTTCTGCTATCTGTCCTCAGAGCAACAGCACAGCAGTAGTAAAGTAATCCATCTCAGGATGCAGGATCAGATGTTGTTAAAATGTCTCTAATCTCTCCCTGACGCCGTCAGCTACCTTTCCCTACAGCTAACCCAAGAGCATGTGACTGCAGCATCAAGTGACTCCAGCTTATATAGAGGCTGGGTCACATGATGCACTGGCCAATCACAGCCATGCCATTAGTAGGGATGGCTTCTAAGGGCAAACCAGTGAAACGCTTGTTGATTGGCTGCCCTGCAGCTTCTCAACACGTGGAGTAAAATAGCAGAACCCCGGACCGAACCCAAACGTTTTTTGAAATATCCGTGTTCGGGTCCCAGACACCCAAAAGTTCGGTACGGACCCGTTACAGTCCGGGTTCGCTCAACACTATCCATAATGCCTCAAGTATGTCTCAACTGTCTTAATTAAAAGAAAACAAAAGCAACCGTTTAGCAGGGAAGAATAAGGGGCAACTGTAGCTGCGGACCACTTTGCTTTTGACAAATGAGGGTCAGCACTGAGAATGTGAGAGGGCCTCCATCAAGGGAACCTGTACTGAGAGAAATGTGGAAGCTGCCATTAAAGAGGAAGTAAACCCAGATTGGGTTTACTTTCCTCTACATTCCCCTGTAAAATAGAATCATAATGGGCTACTATGCATTGCATAGTAGCCCATTATGTGCCACTTACCTGCAAACGAAGCCTGCGACGTCCAGCGATGTCCCCGCTCCAGGGCGCGTCCATCTTCTGCCCCTCTTCCTTCCAGGGCCGCGACTCCGGCGCTGTGACTGGCCGGAGTCGCGTGACGTCATTCCCGCGAGCATGCACGGGAGCTGCCATTCCCGGCACAGTCGCAGTGGAGGAATGGCACAGGGGCCGTTTCTTCGCTGCGCATATGCCGACATGACGTCGGCACAGCAAATACACTGCATATCTCCTGAACCGTGCAGATTTAGGTGATATGCAGGGCACCTACAGGTAAGCCTTATCATAGGCTTACCTGTAGGTAAAAGTGGTTGTCACAAGTTGACAACCACTTTAATCATACTATGAAAATGCTTGTAGCTTGGCTGTCCCTGGTTTTAGTACTTTAAAGAGGAACTTTGCTCTGCCTAACCCTCCAAAAAATAAAAATTTCTAACACTTGTCCCTGTCTTATCTAAAAGAAAAAAAAACATTCAGTAGTTAATGGAATCCAGCGTTGTCATTTGTTAATCATGCACAGACACACTGTGAGTCTCAGTTCTAAAGGACCTGACAGTGATGCCCACGGCATGTGTGCATGCGCCCCCATGCACACACATCAGCTTCGGATCTAGCCTGGCTGATCCGGTACAGTAGAAAGAGGGCATATTGTCAACACACTTTCATTTTATCATCTCCGTCAGAATCCCCCCCCCCCATCACATTAGAGCACCCCCTTTACTTTAGAGTCTACTCTTCATATCAGAGCTCCCCCATCACATCAGAGCCAGTCACCATCATGTCAGTGTTGCTCCCATTATATTAGAGTCTACCTCTGTTGTCATTCTTGTCAGCCTCCATGACATCAGAGTCAGTCCTCTTTATCATAGAGTCCTTAAGCCCCGTACACACGATCAGAAAATCATATGGAAAATACCACTTTCGAAGCGATCGTACGATAATCGGATCGTTAGTACAGAGCTTTCGAGAGCCAATCAAGACAGTTCATCTGATGTTTTCCGTCCGGACAAGATCGGACATGCAGGATCGGTGCCCGGTCGTACAATTTTTGTTTCATCAGTACAGCTGTCGTTCGAAAATGCAATACAACACATTGCATCTGATTTTTTTATTCTCGCGTGCGAGAATTTTCGTGACTAATGTTAACTCTTCTGATTCGATCTGAGATTACCGCGCAAAAAAAAACGGACGATCATTCGCCCAATAATCTCATCGTGTGCCTCCCTTGTACACCTGGATAGGAGGGATGGTGGGGGTGGCATTTAGAGGATCCAATCTCCTCCATTTTCCTCTATCCAGCTTACTTGTCTTCTGTTGTTCCCAGGGTCCCTGTGAGCTTCCCTGGTCCCCCCCACAGAGCTGCTGTCTTCCCCCCTCCTCTCTCCTGCCAACTGCTGTAGAAGATGTGTCATGATGGAGAGATGGGAACGGGTCAGTAAATATGCCATTCACCAACTCCTTCCTTTTCTGAATGGACAATGGACAGAGTTAGTGATTGGTACCAATTGGTTAATTCATAACTGAAGCATAGTAAACAGTTTTTACTATACTTCCATTTCTGAATGGATGGGAGGCTCGGTACACAGCTATTCCTGTCCATTCATTCTGTGCAGCTGAGGTTACACAGATGGAGATTGAGGGCTGAGGTTTGTTTATAGCCCTGATATCTCATCAAAGCCCCCCAACAGAGCTCCTAAAATAAATAGTAAAAAATAATAAAAATAAAATTGTAAAAGAAATAAAATGAAATGGTAAAAAAAAAATTAAATTAAAATAAAAATTAAAAACTACTGACCCCAGTGAGGGAACTATCAGGATTTCAAAGGTTGCAATTGTGAATGAGCCCTGGCTTTTCCCCACCGAGGGGAGGCCCAAAGATGGCAGTAAGCGGGGCCCACTGCAGAACTTGTGAAAGGATGCCGCTGTGGTACCGTAATAAAGGGATCCGTGATGGGAGTAACGGGCCCCAGGATCAGCGAGAAGAGGGAAGGGTCCTAACCGGGGGTTAGGGGTGCCCTTGATAATTTCTTGCACCGGGGCCCTGAAGGTTCTTGTTACGCCTCTGGTACCAGGCATTAGTCCTCCTTTCAAATTTTCAGTGCAGCTGCAGCATCATTACAGGAGAAAGAGAAGGTCTGCATGGAAGCAGGCCTTCCACCAATTCTAAACCCCCACTTTGGATTAACATCATTCAATCGCCATCACCATAGCAACAAATGACGCTGTGCACCCTGGTCTGCCCCCTGTACCATGGAAATGAATAATGCAATGCGGCAGATAGGGGCAAGACACTGTGCAGCCATGCGGAGTGTGCTCCCTGATACCAACATCACCAGATCTGGATGGGCATGACTGAAATCAGCCCACCCAAGCACCTGGCCAAACCTAGCCCCGCAAGAATTAATATGTTGCAAGAAAGCAAACCACAATGAAATGTGTATAAGTGTATAGAACTCAAAAGCATCAAAATAAAAAAAATACAGACCGGAAGTTCTGGGTGAGAGGCGAGTGAGGAGGAAGTAGAGAGGAGATGTTGCTGAAACTGACAACAGAGTAGCTTGAGAGGTGGATCACCTTCTGGTTGGCCTGCCCGTGTAATGTATTTGTGGAGCTGAGCTTTGTGGTTTCTCTGATTGGTTTACATACAAGCTGGATCGGTTTGAAGACGTCCATTTTCAATTTCTTGTTCAAGTGTTCTCTGGGACCTGGTGCCTGACAACATGCTAGATTGACCTTTGCAGTAAGGGTCAATATTGGAGGTTTTCTCATTTGGTGTTCACTCCACTACAGAGGAAGTGTGATTTTGTCTGTACCATTTGGGACTGTTTGCAATATACCTTTGCACGAAGTGTATGAATTTTTTATAAGTTATTTTGATGTTTTTGAGTTTCACACACTTACACACATTTCCCTATGGTTGTTTTTTTTAATATTATGATGTTTTCAGATTTGAATATAGTTCCTTAGTGCAATACGTTTTACATAAAGCGCTGCGCAAACTGTTGGCGCTATATAAATCCTGTATAATAATAATAATAATAATAATAAAAAGCCAAAAGTGTGCCACATCCTATAATTTGTTTACTAAGAAGCAGCCACAGTAGAAAGGCCTGTCCCCAGCCAGTGAGCTGCTGGGAAGAGCCCTTGTACTCTGTAGGGAATCAGTGGTTTCTCTGCAGAGGTCCAGCATCCCTTTAAAAAGATTGCTGCTTTTGCACAGGAAGCTATGGTTCTTCTTGGCAGGGGAGAGGCTGTTAATAAGGCTGTGGCTGCTTTCTAAAGAAAATAAATTGTCAGATAGGCTTTCTCAGCCAGGGTTTCGTGGAAACCTTGGCTGGTAGGGGTTCCTTGAGCAGCAAGCAATGGTTTATGGATCTCCTGCCTACACTGAATACCAGTGTAAGGGAACATATCCCTACTAATGTACCATGAGCTGCTGATATAACAATTTTAATATGGGTTCCTTACAACCTAGAATTATTTCAAGAGTTCTTTAGTAAAAAGGTTAATAAAGGGTGCTATAAGACTTTGTACACTTTTGTATTTAGTCAAAAGTTAAACGTTCTGTTGGGCTTTAAAGTGAAACTATAGGCTTTTATTTTTTTAAATAACAAACATGTTATACTTACTACTTACTTGCTCTGGGTGAGGGTTTTGCACAAAACAGTCCTGATCCTCCTCTTCTCGGGTCCCCCACCAGCGCTCTGGGCTCCTTCCCCCTGCTGAGTGCCCCTATAGCAAGCTGCTTGTTATGGGGGCACTCATGTGTGCTCGCTCCAGAACCTGCTCTGTGTGTCCACAAGACACACAGAGCAGGCTTGGCCTCACCCCTCTCCCTGCTCACTGGCTGTGATCAACAACAGCCAATGGCTCCCGCTGCTGTCTCTGAGCCATTGAAAAGACAGAGCTGGGGCAGCAGCCACTCATGCACATCGCTGGATTGAGATCGGGCTCAGGTATAGTGCCTTGAAAAAGTATTCATACCCCTTGAAATTTTCCACATTTTGTCATGTTACAACCAAAAAACGTAAATGTATTTTATTGGGATTTTATGTGATAGACCAACACAAAGTGGCACATAATTGTGAAGTAGAAGAAAAATGATAAATGATTTTCAAAATGTTTTACAAATAAATATGTTAAAAGTGTGGCATGCATTTGGAATCAGCCCCCTTTACTCTGATATCCCTAACTAAAATCTAGTGGAACTAATTGCCTTCAGAAGTCACCTAATTAGTAAATAAAGTCCACCTATGTGTAATTTAATCTCAGTATAAATACAGCTGTTCTGTGAAGCCCTCAGAGGTTTATTAGAGAACCTTAGTGAACAAACAGCATCATGAAGGCCAAGGAACACACCAGACAAGTCAGGGATAAAGTTGTAGAGAAGTTTAAAGCAGGGTTAGGTTATAAAAAAATATCCCAAGCTTTGAACATCTCACAGAGCACTGTTCAATCCATCATCTGAAAATGGAAAGAGTATGACACAACTGCAAACCTACCAAGACATGGCTGTCCACCTAAACTGACAGGCTGGGCAAGGAGAGCACTCCACAAATATGGCCTTTATGGAAGAGTGGCAAGGAGAAAGCCATTGTTGGAAGAAAGCCATTAAGGATGGACTCGGGCTTGTTTGGAACCAAACGTGCCCGAGCCTGCCAGGAAATGAACCCTGTACTGCGCTAATTACAGGCAGTGAGACATTTCCCCGATGCGCGGCTGCAGCAATCGGGAAATAAAAGAAAATGCAAACCCAAGGGCGCTTGTGTGCAGTGTTGCCCACTGTCAGTTTGTAACACCAAAGTAAAAACCAGAAATATTATCTTTGTTGAAATTGGTAACAAACAGGACTATAAAAAATAGAAAGTTTATTGAAGACTTGCATATAAAACCATGGCAGGATTGGGGAGGAGCCGGGATGCTCATTGCTATACAGGCTGGTTAACAGTACTCCCTGGTGGAACCGGAGGTCTCCCTGGGCTATGGTGATGCGTGATCCGGAAGGAGATCGAGCCACAGTGTCCTCACAGAGCCACTGGAGATGATGTAGGTTTGCAGTGGAGGTGACGTCTGCCTCACTAGTATGCAGAGACCAAGGCAGGGAAGGGCCACAGCAAGAGTTCTCATCGGTTCATTCGCTCCTGGTATCTGCAATGCAGGTACTGGATAGTGGTCCCGTCAGCGTGACGACATGTTTCACGACACCACTTAATCATGTCACCTGACGGGACCGGACCACTAGGAACTTATATAGGGATTATTAACCTGGAAGTGAACAGGGGGATGCGAGGAAGTGACATATGAGGAAGGACAAGTTCCTAAAGGATACCTCTGGCTCCCCCTGGGTTGTTTACATGGAATTACACTGAAATACAATTACAAACTGCTGGGGATTGCATACAAAAAGCACACTGCTAGATAGGAAAAAAAAAACCACATATAGCAAATAACACATATAACAAATGCAGGACCAAGCTGTAATGTAATTGGTGGGGAATGAATAACAAGGTGCAACACATTACAATACTGGTTGCTGAGTGGGGATAAATGATGCCAATTTGGCGTACAATGTACATGGGTCTAATGATATAAATATATTTACATATACATACACACATACGCACATATATACATATACACACATGCACATACATAAGGAGATATAAAAACAAACCTATGTATGAATAAGTGGAAAAAAAATATATAAAT
The DNA here is from genome assembly GCA_018402905.1 of Glandirana rugosa. NCBI lineage: Eukaryota > Metazoa > Chordata > Amphibia > Anura > Ranidae > Glandirana > Glandirana rugosa. The sequence goes on from BLSH010560098.1 coordinate 95,015, forward strand.
CGTGAAATGTCTCACTGCCTGTGATTAGCGCAGTGCAGGGTCCACTTCCTGACGGGCTTGAGTACAAGCCCGAGCCCATCCTTAAAAGCCAACTAACACTGCACATCACTCTGAACACACCATCCCCACCGTGAAACATGGTGGTGGCACCATCATGTTGTGGGGATGCTTTTCCTCAGAAGGGACAGAGAAGCTGGTCAGAGTTTTTGGAAAGATGGATGGAGCCAAATACAGGACAATCTTAGAAGAAAACCTGTTAGAGTCTGCAAAAGACTTGAGACTGGGATGGAGGTTCACCTTCCAGCAGGGCAGCGACCCTAAACATACAGCCAGAGCTACAATGGAATGGTTTCGATTAAATCATACCCATGTGTTAGAATGGCCCAGTCAAAGTCCAGACCTAAATAAAATTGAGAATCTGTGGCAAGACTTGAAAATTGCTGTTCACAGACGCTCTCCATCCAATATGACAGAGCTTGAGCTATTTTACAAAGTATGGGCAAAAATGTCACTCTCTAGATGTGCAAAGCTGGTAGAGACACTCCCAAAAAAGACTTGCAGCTGTAATTGCAGCGAAAGGTGGTTCTACAAAGTATTGACTCAGGGGGCTGAATACAAATGCACTTTTCAGATATTTATTTGTAAAAAAATTTTGAAACCCATTTATCATTTTCCTTCCACTTCACAATTATGTGCCACTTTGTGTTGGTCTATTACATAAAATCCCAATAAAATACATTTACGTTTTTGGTTGTAACATGACAACATGTGGAAAATTTTAAGGGGTATGAATACTTTTTCAAGGCACTGTAATTAAGGGGGCTGTGTGGGTAGCTGCATACCTTATGTGATTGTAGAGGTAATTTTTTTTTAGATAACAAACATGTCTATACTTACCTGCTCTGTGCAATGGATTTGCACAGAGCGGCCGGGAACCTCCTCTTTTTGGGTCTTATATAGGGAGGTCTGTGTCATCTTTGTGTATCATCTGGGGCTGTTCACTTCACTGGGTATATGGAGGGTTTGCATCTACTTAAAGGTAAAAAAAATGGCTCACATTTGCAACATATGAGCCCCATTGTAAATTTCCATTCATCAAAAAAACTCAGGAAGCTTTGTATTGTATATAACAGTATTGCTTCCTGAATGCCTGACAGTGGCTACTTAGCTGCACTCTGAAAGGCGATCTACCATGACAATACAGCAATACAAACTTGACAGAGGCTCTAATCCAAACGAAAGAAAAAAATGCCTGAAGGACTTTAAGATCTACTAGACCATATGATACACCCCAGGGCAAATCTAGTACATCCTAAAATATCAGTGATTGTCTGCATGGATTACTGTAACACTATGTTACAATCTGTATAATTAGGGCCTCTTTCAGATTGGTGTTCCAATTATGTCGATCTATCTGCTTTTCAGGTGGACCTGACCTAAAGGTCCCTACATCCCTAAGGGCAGGCAGGTGTAAGCGGCTTTTGTCCGTTTATACCCGCCTACCTCTGGGTCTGATCGGTTCTGCTAAGGCGGATTGGAGGGTATGTGGGGTTTAAACGGACAGCGGAGCCTGTTTACTCTTGGCCACCCATAGAAACTAAGCGGACACGCATGTCTCACCCACCCGCTCTGCCAAGATCAGCTGGAAATCTGTGAGCTGATCCCCTGCTAACCAGATGGGAATCTGCTCAGTGTGTAAGGGGCCTGTTTCTGACTACAATGTTAAGCCCTGGTTCACACCAGTGCGGCTTTGAAGGCATGCTTCTTCAGCGCAATGTCAAAGCCAACTATCAGTGCAATGTCATGTTCGGCTTGCTGACATCTGTGCCACCTCAATTAACATATGTCAATGCAAGGCACACTAAAATTGCACAGAAATAATGCAGGAACCTTTTTTAAAGTCTCTGCAACTTGATTCTCAGTGATTTGAATGGTTCCAAGGTGTGAGATGTCATGTGACTTTGAGCTGTCAAGTGGCATGACAAGTTGCACTGGTATGAACCAGGGCTAAAAGTTGCTACATTGTACTTTAGTTAGGTGTAACCATCAGGGGCCGCTGATTACAATTCATTTCTTTATACATTATTTAGCTAGAGCCAGCCTGAAAGTCACGGCTAACTGTTTTGTCTTCCTTTTCACCCTTAGGGCTAGAGTAGTTTACACTTGCTTCGGCTTCAATGCACATTAAAACTCATACGGCTTCAACAAGCTTTTATGATGTGTTTTTGAGACGTTGGCGGTGCTTCAAACAGGCTGTAGTGAGGCTTTGACGAGGCTTCAGTGATGCACTTTTGAAGCCTTGTTGAAGCTTGGTAAACGCCCTGTGTGTTTGTTGATATCTCACCCCTACAATTCAAAACAAAGTGAAGCTAAAGCTGAATTGCAGCCTCTGAAAAGCCGCAGGTGCTTCAAGCGAGCTTCAAACAAGCTTTGTCATAGACTTCTAAACCAACACAAGGTGTAAACAGGACTGTACGCTAACCATTTTATTTAGTGACAGGAGCTTTGACTGGTGTTAAGGGAGCTTTAACAACACCTGTCTGACGCCCTGTTTTGCAGCAAGTGTACACGAGCCCTAAGGCCCTTTCACATGGGTGCCTCTGTCTCGCGGATTCTGCTTGCTCAGCAGAGGATCGCGCCGCTGAGCAGGCAGAGGACAGGTCCTGTCCAGTCCGCTGTGCAGAGCAGACACAGACCCAGTCCCGCTCTCCTCTTTGGGGAAATCGGATGGAAACGGACTGCCTGACGGATGCAAAATAGGACCACTATCTGTCTGAATTTTGCGGGCAGGATCAGATTGGATGGTCAGTGGGTGTCAGCGGACATGAATCCGCTGACATCCGCCGCTCCATAGGGGAGACTTGAGGGTTCAATCAGGTACGCCTGAAAAACTGACAGGCAGACCTGATCGGAAAGCCTGTCTGAAAGGACCCTTAAAGTGGATGTAAACCCCCTTCTATACCCAGTGAAGTGAACAGCCTCAGATGATACACAGGGATGAAACAAATCTCCCTATATAAGTTTTCATGTATATCTGCTGTCTTCATCTGTATATATCATTTAGAAAGTGCAGCTCGTGTTACACATTTTCTCTTCCTGGTCAGCACTGGGAGTGCATTATTGGTATAGAGCCAAGACAGCTGATTGGAGGAAAGGCACACACCCCCACTCAGGGGGGAAAGGAATGTGCAGAAGTCTGTTCTTAGACGGCAAGCTGACTGCTAATCTATTTATAACAACCTCCACCGACACACACTTCTACCTCCCGTCTCAGAGGACTTGTCAAGGGTTATCATGCTGATAACAGAACTACGGAGCAAGAGACAGCTACAGGACATTGCAGAGAGATAAGAAAACACTGCAGATATATGTGCCCAGCTCAAATTTCATGAATCAGTTTTACATCCACTTTAACTAAAAAAAAATGTTTTATTATGTTTTCGTTTGTGTTATGCGAATGCTTTTTTATTTTTAAATCCCCTTTATCTTATTTGTAAATAAGTTTGTAATGCTTTGTATAAGAATCATTATACAAGTTACAGAATTGAAATGTATTCTTTGATTCTACAGTAACAATATACAGTGTATATACAGTATATATATACAGTATATATATATATATATATATATATATATACACACACACTATATTACCAAAAGTATTGGGATGGCTACCTTTAAACACACGTGAACTTTAATAGCATCCCAGTCTTAGTTCATAGAGTTCAATATCGAGTTGGCCCACTCTTTGCAGCTATAACAGCTTCAACTCTTCTGGGAAGGCTGTCCACAAGGTTTACGAGTGGCCAGGCACTGATGTGGATGAGAAGGCCTGGCTTGCAATCTCCGCTCTAATTCATCCCAAAGGTGTTATCGGCGATCGGGTTGAGGTCAGGCCAGTCAAGTTCCTTCACCCCAAACTTGCTCATCCTTATCTTTATGGACCTTGCTTTGTGCACTGGTCCAAATCATTTGGTGGAGGGGAGATTATGGCGTGGGGTTGTTTTTCAGGGGTTGGGCTTGGCCCCTTAGTTCCAGTGAAGGGAACTCTTAGGCCTCATACACACGGACCTTTTTTGATGCCGGCGTTTTCTGGAGTTTTTTGCAGCTCTCCATGTTAGTCAATGGCCCCATAAAAACGCCGGCGTTTTTGAGCTGTAGATGGCGTCGGCGTTAGTGAGCTGAAACTAGAATCCACGGCCAGTGCGTTGTGAGGCTGTAACGTTTTGAAGTTTTTTGACACGATGCCGCAAAACGCTCAACGCTCAATGCCAACAAACGCCAACAAGCACCAACTAACGCCGTACCAGCGTTAACCGGCGTTTTTTGATGCCGACGTTTTTAGGTTAAAAAATAGCAGAGGGATGATTTAAAAAAAAAAAAACGCCTATTGACGCCGACGCTCATTAACGCTCACTAACGCCGATCCATAAGGCCGAAAAACGCAGATTTTTTTTCCTTGACGTCGTTTTTCCTTGAAACGTCCGTGTGTATAAGGCCTTAGGGGTTGTATCCCCTTTTTTGTATTTTTTTTTGTAAGGCTATAATAAGGCTTACCTGTAGGTAAAATGAATATCTCCTAAAACTGCACGGTTTAGGAGATATGCAGCCTGCATGCAGCCGCTGATGTCAGCGGCGCATGCGCGGTGAAGGTCCGGCAAAGATCCAGCAGATGCTGCCAGAACGGGAGTGACGTGATCGTGGCTCCGGCCACTCACAGCACCAGAGCCGCGAACCCAGAAGAAACAGTGAGTCAAAATGTCAGCCCTGACCGAGTTGGGCTGCGGGGGCCTCGTTTTAAGGTAAGTATTTCATAATGTGCTAGTATGCGATGCATACTAACACATTATGCTATTGTCTTGCAGGTTTTTTTTTTTTTTAATTTTTTGCAGTGGGTTTACTACCACTTTAAGGTGTCTGCATACCAAGACATTTGGACAATTTCATGCTCCCAACTTTGTGGGTACAATTTGGGGATGGTCCCTTCCTGTCCAACATGACTGCGCACAAATGCACAAAGCAAGGTCCATAAAGACATGGATGAGTGAGTTTGGGGTGGAGGAACTTGACTGGCCGGCATATTTTTTTTTTTTTTTACTGCACTTTACTTCTTTGTCTTAAAACCAATATCAAACAATTTTTTTGACTACGACACCAACCAAAGTAATATTTGACCATTCCTGTGTACGATGGTTTATGTAACATTTGAAAATATTATTCTGTTGGCCTCCATCTGTACCATGGCAAATAAAAGGTGCATATTTCCTAAAAGACACAATTTATACTCTAACCAATTCACACCCGGCCTATAGACAAATGACAGCCGGGTGGTGGCTTCGTTATTCCGACTGGGCGTCTATTGACGTCCTCAGGATAACCCGCAATCGCACGCCCATGGGGGGTGCGCATCGCGGTGAATGGTGGTGTGGTGGGTCAGTCTGACCGACCACATTACCGATCTCAGTAAATAGCTTCCATTGGAAGCTCTTTACCATGTGATCAGCCGTGACCAATCGGCTTTTCCACTAGTCGCATCTGCAGGTCGTCAGCTCTCCTGACAGGGGAGTTCTGTGCTGAGTGTTTATCAGCACAGCCCCCCCTCGGATCACCGCTGTGGACCACCAGGGAGCCCGTCCACGGGTCACCAGGGAGAGCCCAACCACGGACCAACAGGAAGCCGACCCTAGACCACCAGGGAGATGATCAGGAAGCCCACACTAGACCACCAAGTAAGGGGCATAATGCCCAACATGGCTGGCACTCACAGATGCCACCCTAGACTACCAGGGAATGGAGACCTTACAGTGCCCTCTTTCAGTGCCCACCAGTACCCACCAGTGCCACCTATCAGTGCCCATCAGTGCCACCTATCAGTGGTCAGTGCCACCTATCAGTGCCCGTCAGTGCCGCTTATCAGTGCCTGTCAGTGCTGCTTATCAGTGCCGCCTATCAGTGCTGCGTATAAGTGCCTCATCATCAGTGCCCATCAGTGCCACCTCATCAGTGCCAATCAGTACTGCCTCATCAGTGCCCATCAGTGTAGCCTATCAGTGCCCATCAGTGATGGAGAAAATGTACTTATTTACAAAGTTTTGTGACAGAAACAGAGAAAAACTTTTTTTTTTTTTAATTTTCTGTCTTTTTTTATTTGCAGCGCAAAAAATAAAAACCGCAGAGGTAACCAATTACCACCAAAAGAAAGGTCTGTTTGTGGGAACAAAATGATAAAAATTTTGGGTTGTCCCCAGAAAAGTAATAGAGGAGAAATCTTCCTAGAGGACACTAGGCATGGTGACTTGGGGGTCCTCAAGGAATTACCCTAATTTTACAGAGATTTCCTCTCACTTCCTGTTTGGCTAATGGACAGGAAGTGAAGGGAAATCTTCGAGATGGGACATGATGGTGTAAAAAAATCTGACAGGGGCTATAACCCTCCCTTACTCTATCCAAAACAAACAATGCCTATAGTCCTACTTTAACCACTTGCTGACCGCCTGCCGCAGCGTGACGGTGGCAAGATGGCTCGTTATCGCAAAACGCCGTCACCTGACAGAGGCTGTTATAACTAGTATTGTGAGCGCGCGCTCACTGTGTTCAGGGGGGGCCAGGGAGCGGGTAGGGCGGACTCGGTCCCCCCGCAGTGAGAGAATGGAGGTCCGTGTATGTAAACACGGACCTCCGTTCTCATAGAGGGGGAAGGGCGGTGATCACAGGCTTCCTGTATATGGAAGCCGTGATCACTCCCCTTTCCCCAGCCAGGGCAGCCCACACACAGTTAGAACACGCCTAGGGAACACAGTTAGCACTTAGAGCGCCCCCTGCAGGTTAACCCCTTCACTGCTAATGGCATTTATACGGTAATCAGTGCATTTTTATAGCACTGATCACTGTATAAATGCCAATGGTCCCAAAAAAGTGTCAAAATGATCCGACATGTCCGCCCCAATATCGCAGTACTGCTAAAAATCGCAGATCACCGCCATTACTAGTAAACAATAAAAAAAAAAAACAAAAACCCAGAAATGAATTCTCATCATCTGTAAACGTGGCAACTTTTGCGCAAACCAATCAATAAACACCGATTGTGATTTTTTTAACCAAAAATATGAGGAAGAATATAAATCGGCCAAAACCGATAAAAAAAAAATTGTTTTTTTTATATTTTTTTTTTTTGGATTTGTATTTTAGCAAAATTAAGAAATTTGGGTTTTTTTGCAAAATTGTCGCTCTTCTTTTGTTTATAGCGGAGATCAGAAATGACGCAGAGGTGATCAAATACCACCAAAAAGAAAGCTCTATTTGTGGGAAAAAAAGGACGCAAATTTTGTTTTCTCGAAAGAAAAACCACCATAAACTAGTGGAGACGCAGTAAAGACTAGAGGCGATATTTGTTTTCTTCTCGCTGTTAAAACGTTTTTTTGGGTTTAAAGAATTAAAACGATTTTATGTTTAGGTTTTTTTTTTTTATATTTTTTTTGTTAAAAAAAAAATAGCCAAAACCGGCTAAATATAAGAAGGAGTATAAAAACCAATTTTTTTAGTGTTAGCCACAAATAACTAACCAAACGCGTTTTCAACGGTGCAAATGTCTACTACTCTTAAGTAAAGACCCAAAAACAAAAAAAAAAAATAACAAATGATCAT
>BLSH010560098.1:115608-144630 GCA_018402905.1 Glandirana rugosa
CGCACTAAAAAAAAAAAAAAACCCACCCCCGTCGAAAAGTAAGAACCTAGGTCCGTCGTGTCGCAGCTATTCAACATGCGTGATAAAACACCAGAACCCCGAACCCAAACGTTTTCTCAAACGTTCGGGTTCGGATTCAGGACACGGACACCCCGAAAGTTCGGTACGCTCAACTCTACTCTCCTACAATTTGTGTCTGTTTGTCCCATATTGGCACTATATCTACTGGAGTATTTGCATTTTGCAGAGTAGAGTAGGTACTGCCCAGAGAGGGATTGACACAGTGGATGTGACACAGTTTTCCAGCTTAAACATGTATTGCAATGTATGTAAACTAAAAAATCCTGTTTTTGTGCAGTTTGCTTAAAAGGCTGTATAGCAATGTGGGCTCAGGGCCGGCCCAAGACACTGTGCTGCCTGGATCCAAGAATGAAAAGCTGCCCCCACCCAAAAAAAAAAAAAAATCACGCCCATCAAAAGGCCCCACATCCATTTTTTTATATCATGATAATTAAAACTAAAATAAAATTTTAAACACTGCGCACAGAATGCAGGGATCAGGAGTGTGTTGCATACAGAATGCAAGGATCAGGAGTGCGTTGCACACAGAATGTGCAGGGATCAGGAGTGCGTTGCACACAGAATGCAGGGATCAGGAGTGGGTTACACACAGTATGCCAGAATGTGGGGACCAGGAGTGCTTTGCACACAGAATGCAGGGATCAGGAGTGTGTTACACACAGAATGCAGGGATCAGGAGTGTGTTACACACAGAATGCAGGGATCAGGAGTGCGTTGCACACAGAATGCAGGGACCAGGAGTGTGTTGCACACAGAACGCAGGGATCAGGAGTGTGTTGCACAAAGAATGCAGGGCTCAGGAGTGCATTGCACTCAGAATGCAGGTCCTGGTCATTTGTTCATTGGCCTGAGACCTGCTCATTGGCTTGTTCTGTAGCAAGGGGTGGTAGGCACACACGTGCCCCTTGCCTGGAAGCACAGATTAGGTATCCATCATAGGGGACAACAGCATGTTGTACAAAGCTTCCTGAAAGCATCGCTACAGCCTGCCTCAGTAGTCCTCTTAAGAGCCCTCAGCCATGGTGCAAGCAGTGGGCTGGCTATTGATGGGTGGGTGTCAGTCAGAAGGAGTGGGCATCCATTTGCATGCAGACTGCCTTACCCTTTTCCACACATGTGATGATGAGTATTCATGATTTAAAGAGCTTTTATCTAATGAATGAAAGCTGCAGCCAAGGACAGTAAGGCTAGGGAGGAAAATTGCTAGATGCTGTTGGACAGCCTCCCACCAGGAAGGCTCTATCAGACTTGCTGCAGCTTCAAATTTACACTGCGAGAAGCTCACAGTGTACAGTCAATTGACACTTGAGCAATTTTCAGCACAGGCAAAAAACGTTTACAGCTGCGCAAAACTGAGTCTGACGTTCAGCTGTAAAAGTTACCTACTGTCCTCTGCTGGTAGATAAGACAACATATTTTAGGCATTGTTTATGTATCTGCAGTTTAGCTAAAATATAATATTCTAATGAAAACCCTGAATCAATGTATCTGTTAAAATCCTGTAAAAGTTTTAATGCACAGCTAGATTTTAGTAAATTAGAGTGGCCTATGAGTGAGTACAATAATTATGAGTTAATAGCTGAGCTCCACCTATCATATTGTAGATGCAACTAAGCAGCATGGTCAGAAACAGCATGGTGAAGATCTTTCAGGAACATTGTGTTTAACAACATGCCCTGAGTTGACATGCGGCGTGACTGATTTACTTAGGGATTTAAAAAAATGCATGGGAATCTAATAACATCCCAGTTTGTGTTGCTTTTCAACTAAATAAAACACATTTGCAACTATATATATAGCTACATTTTGTTATTTTTAGATGTTCTTCAAGAAAGACATGAAAGCGTGTCTGAAAATAGGCACATATTTTACTATGGAAATGTCTGCTACTCCTTTCTTACATCACCCTGCTGTCATTATCTACAGCAGTCTATGTCCCATTTTAGCAGCCGGAAGGCAAAAAAGCAACTATTTATTGATGGGTGAGGAAGGGAACGATTCACTAATGTCGTCTTTCACTGAGTGCCATGGTCAAGCCAATGCAACGTTAGAAGAAAGAAAAATAATGTTTGTTGTTGTTAAGCACTTTGCGATCACATACAAGGCAGTATACCAATAGTCCTGTGCCCTATCCATCAGGCAGCTGCAACCATCAGTAAACAGGAAGGTCCAAATGGAGGAACAACCACCCTGAAACTGCAGCCCTGGAAGGAAGTGTCCCATGCCATCTATCCCATTCTAGCCAAACCCAAAACACATAAACAGTCTGATCTTGTGCAAAGACATGTATACCTATCGTTGCAAGAAAAGTCTATCATTGACTGTGAGCAAACATTTCACAGTGAATTATATGTCCAATGCTAGACACTACATGTTTATTACTGGCATGCTAGCACCTTTACTGGTCTAACTACTCTACAATATTTATTGGTAAGAATTGGCAGGTTGCTGTGCTATGAATTTGCAGAGAAAATCTGAATAAGGAGGCAATACTTGCCTAAAATTATATTATAGTCATTAAAGTGTAATGTATCTAAACTAATAAAATAATATATTGCTTCCTGGCAACACTTGTTTTCTTTCTTCTGGACTTTTTTTCCAGGCTATGCTTACTCACTCTACCTTATTTATGGAAGGAGCCATGGTTGCCGCTCAGGCTGGATTTAAAACATGACAACCTGTGCTAATCTACTGGGCAAAGCAGCTGCACTGTACCCTCACCAACCCAGATGCCCCCAAGGACAAGCACCTGGAATAATGAACACCAGACCTTAAATTTGACAATAAATGGCCGCGGCACTTTATTTTGGTTTCAAATGAAGTAAATAAAATATTGTATATTGAATATCGTCAATAATGTAATAATTCAAAATATTAATATCACATTGCATAGTAATGGAAACTCAAGCAAAACATATTTAAAGGGTGAGGGTGACAAAACCACAAACAAGTGCTTGCGATGGGCGGGAGGGTGGGTAACTTTTTGCTTGATGGTCCTAAAAGGAAGTCCCACCTGCAATGAGACCCTTTTATATTCTTCCTTAAACTTCTGGCACGTTCCGTTACCCGCTATTGGCTGCCGTACACCTGCACAGCCTGGTAAGATTATCTTCTTAAAGAGACAGTATAGCCATTAACCACTGCTATATAAAACAAACAGGACAATTTAATGTGGTTATCTACGCATTAAAATAAATAGATAAATAAAAGCCTGCAAGACAATAGCATAATGAGCTAGTATGCACCGCATACTAGCTCATTATGAAATACTTACCTTGAAACGAAGATCCGACCGGGCTGCTCGGTTCGCTCTGAGGGAGCTGACATCTTCCCTCGGATCTTGCTTCCGGGTGCGTGGCTCCGGCGATGTGACTGTGCGCGCGGTACCCGGTTGTCCGGCCCTAATGCCGGGCCTTTGCCGGGACATACACGGCGCATGGGCCGTGACATACACGGCGCATGCGCCGTAACTCCGCAGCATCTTAGATAGGGAATATCTCCTAAACTGTACAGGTTTAGGGGCTATTCATTTTACCTACAGTTAAGCCTTATTATAGGCTTACCTGTAGGTAAAAGTACTAAAATTGGGTAGACAACCGCTTTAATACATGCATTCCTATATCAAACATTCATCGGGAGGAGGTGAAAGCGGCCGCATGCCCATGCAAGTGTGCCCATATAAATTAAGCCCACTTGAGCAATCTAATTGGGATGATGGAATTAGTAGTTTACACAAGAAAGATAACATTTGTTTTTCTTCCAGTTAATGATGCATTTCTGGCAAAATCAAGAGGTATTTACTGTACTTGCTAAAAATGTTCTTCCGGACGCCGAATAATCTATGTGCAGCGGGGGCAACCCATGACTGATGCCGTATAGTGAATAACAATACTGATGTAATGGGTTCTCCACCTGTACAGAGTTCCCAGGGGGCTCGAGCCACTGAAGGCTGGGGGGAGAGAGGGGAAGGGAGGGGGAAGGGGAGGGGAAAGGGTAGAGAACCAACGTGTGGCTGCAAAATTGGTGGAATAAGGCAAAACAGTTTGTAACATGAAGTGGTGAGGAGTAAGTCTCCTGTTGTGTACCAAGATCAGCCAGCCCAAGGTTTCAAGATGAAGCGTTGTGGTAAGATGGTAACCAGTCTTCTGTAGGGGCATATCATATACACCTGGGGTGCTAAACAGGTGTAAAAGGAGATGGCTCAAACACTTGCCGTAAACATGCCACCACAGGACACTGCTGGTATTGATGTCCAAAAACACACACTGCCACACCACATATCCAGTTCGACAAATCCCACCAGTGTATAAGGTCTATTTCCCTCCGTGTCACCGAGTAATGGTGTAGGGCCGTTGTGGAGTGGGTTTTAGTGAGTGGCATTTTAGAAAAGTGTGCAATATTGCACATGTCACTGTGCAGGGAGAGAGAATGAAGGACAGGATCACTGGTCTGTATTAACACCCATGCATGGGAATGGCACCGGGTACTTTACCCAATGATTCCAAGTCCCCTCCTGTTTGAAGTCCGCGGCTGCAGTCTGCACCTCACGCATTCACCAGCCACCTTGCCGTTCCTGGCTCACTGAAAGCTCCTTCCGGAACATGCTAAAGCGACATCACAGGACACTGGTGACATCAACACGTTTCACAAGGGAATGCGTAGCTTCATCTGGCATCATTGGGTAAAGTACCTGGTGCCACAACTTACTCCCCACCACTTCGGGTTACAAACTGTTTTGCCTCATTCCACCAATTTTACAGCCGTATGTTGGTTCTCTACCCTTTCCCCTCCCCTCTCTCCCCACCCATCAATGGCTCGAGCCCCCTGGGGACCTCTGTGCAGGTAGACAACCCATTACATCAGTATCGTTATTCATTATACGTCGTCAGCCGTGGGTTGCCCCACTGCACATAGATTATTCAGCGTCCGTACGATTGTCTTTGTGTTTGTCATGTGTCACTTGTTTTTTGCTTCCTTTTTAGGGTGTTTTGTTATGGTGATGGCCAGATCAGGGTCTTATCCAGACCAGTGGTCTATTTGTCATAACTAGCAAATTCATTATTATTGTAGTTGTATCAATATACATGATTCTCAGCCATAAAGATTACACAAATATTTTACCCACTAACACAGTCTGTATGCCACTCATTTGACCATCTTTTGTTCCAACTGGCTATGGTGGGCAACATTGTTTTGTATCCTAAAACACCTAGTCTACAACCCTCTGAGCTGTTGTCTCACTGATAACAATCTTCTTGACCTCTTACAGTCTGGCTTTCACCTGCAATACTCCACAGAAACTGTCCTTCTAAAACTCCTTAACAACATACCAATGGCCACTACTTTCCTACTAATGCTATTGGACTCCCTCCAAAAACTCCACTCCCTTGGCTTCCAAGACTCTGGTCTTTCCGGGTTCTCCTCCAACCTCACTAAGGGCTTTGTCAGTGTCACCTGTAACTCCATCTCCTCTTATGCCTTTCTTCTTCCTGTAGGAGTTCCCCAAGGCTCTGTCCTTGGACTCCTTCTATTCTCTATCTACACTTCCTCTCTTGGTCAGTTGATTGTGTCCCTTGGCTTCCAATAGCATATCTGTTCCAACAGCACGCAAATCGATCTCTCTACACCTCAGCTCACCCCTTCAGTCTCCTCATGCATGCATTACTAATTTAATAACTGACATGCCAGTATTAATGTTGCACAACTTCCTCAAACTCAACATTTTCACTATTCATTATTCTACTCTTTCAGCCATCAGTTGACCCCCTCATGCCAGGATGCTAGATGTAATTCTGGACTCTGACCTCTTCTTTCATACATCCAATCACAAACCAAATTTTGCTGCCTTCACCTCCTTAACATTTCCAAAATATGTACCCTCTTAAACAAGATACTTATTTACTTCCTTGTTATTTTTCTCTTTGACTATTGCAACTCCCTTCTCGTTGACCTTTTAAACTGGAAATCCTCCCTGCAGTCTATCATGATTTTTGCTGCCAGACTCATCCACTCTACCAATTGTTCAGCGTTCACTGCTCCTCTCTGCCAATCTCTCCCTAACACCTCCTGCTCTCCATAGCTCTATTGTCACCTCATCCCATGCTCTCCTCCAGGACTTTTCCACAGCCTCTCCTATCCACTGAAACCCAATACCCAATATGTCCAGCTAACTCCTCCTCTGACCACCTTTAGGTGATCTCTGATAACTTTCAGGAAAGCTATCCTGCCTCTACCTAAAAACTCTACATTTCCTTTCGCCATCAACTCAACGGTTATTATCTTTTGTATCACTTACCCCCTCCTTTTTTAGTTTGTGAGCTCTTACGAGCAGGGCCTTTCTAACCCTCTTATCTTCAATTGTATTGTACTGTACTATTTTTCTTTTTTTGTAATGCACTGCACAAACTGTTGGTGCTATAGAAATCCTGTATAATAACAACATTAATGTGATATTAAAGCCTCCTTTTTTAAAATTCAAATATTCAGTATGGTGTAAATACCTGCTCTCTGCAGTGGTTTTTCACAGAGCAGCCCCAATCCTCCTCTTCTTGGGTCCCCTGCTGGCACTCCTGGCTCCTCCCGCGGTGAGTGCCCCCATAGAAAGCTGCTTTCTATGGGGGCACCCTTGTGGACTTGCAGACCCCCCCACTTCCTCATCATAGGAAATGATTGACAGGAGCAGGAGCCAGTAAAGAGGGACAGAGACTGGAGGACCTCTGCTCTTGTGCGCTTAGCTGGATCAAGATCAGGCTCAGGTAAGTATAAGGGGGGGGGGGCTGGGGGGATCCTCTCCAACAGAAGGGTTTTTTCACCTTAATACAGAGAATGCATTAGGGTAAAAAAAAACTTCAGGCTTTAGAACCACTTTGAAGCAGTAGCAAACCCCTAAGTATGATTTTTACCTACAGGTAAGCCTATAATACGGCTTACTTGTGGGTAAAATGAATATATCCTGTAGGTTTAGGAGATATTCGGCCTGCATGCAGCTGCTGACATTAGCAGCGCATGCGCTCTTATGATCCGGCAGAAGCGGCCGGAAAATCAGATCTGGCTGCCGAAACGAAGAGCTACCGCATGCACGCAGCTCCGGCCACTCACAGCGCCGGAGCCGCGTATCCGGAGGAAAGAAGAGGACCATCATGTCAGCTCCCTCATCGCTGACCGTGTCAGGCGGCGGGGCCTTGTTCTATGGTATTTCATAATGTGTTAGTATGCGATGCATACTAACACATTATGCTCTTGCCTTGCAGGATTTTTTTTTCTTTTTTTTAGGCGGGTTTACTACCGCCTTAATAATAATAAAAATTGCAGGCAGATATTGAAAACCATCACTGAAAGCAGACAACACTAGGGGCCAAGCTGTCCTGAATGTGCATGCAGCAACCTGTTGGCAGGATGAGTGAGTAAAGAAATAACTTCACCAGTCTTTTGCTGCCCCTTCACAGTCACAAGCCGGAAGCAGGAAGGTGACCTAGCTGTGTTACCAGCAGAGAATGTTGAGTGACTCTGCTGGCTATGCCAAGGATCAGAGCTGTGTAAATTTCATAGCTTGAAAATGGAAATACAAATCTTCTTGTAGGCAAACAGATAATGCTCACTCCCTCCTCCTAACAACTATGCTGACTAACCCATGTAAGAAAGATGTATGTACTTACCTATTTGCAGCCAGATTTGGTCTGGTCACGGGATCCAGCTACTCTGTGCCAGTCAACAGCAGCTGCAGGCGGGAGGAGGGACTGCCAACAAAGGATGGGCTATGGGAGCATATGGGTGATGTCACCACTCCCAGGCATTCCCAGCCGCTGTAATACTTTTTCTCTTCTCCCCTGCACTGCTGCTGGCTGACACAGGGGGTCGAGCGACCGGATCAGAGCAGGTTGAAAATAAGGAAGTACTGTATGTACATTTTTCTTGCACAGGGAGCATTTTTAAAACTAGTTAGGCTTAGCCTGGATTTCTACTTTACCTACGAGCTGTTTGCCTGGAGTTCAAATGTAAAAACTTGATCACACCAGTGGCTGCATTATATTGCATGCACTGTGACGTGAGCGGTGCAGATGTGTGGTAAATGACATATTGCACTGTTTCCTTTTTTTTAATTTTTTTTTATTGAAATTTAAGACAGTGACATTTATTTCCTTCATTTTATTCACCACAGCAGAGTGTGATGCAAGTACAGCATGTCTTACTCCTTGTCAAACTTATAGTACATAATGTGAATTGCCTTGTTTATGCATTGGGGCTGTGTAGGGCAAGGCTTCCCGGTGCAGCACAATGCATATGATGTGAACACACCATGAACCTTTAGTTGGGAAGTGAAGACACAAACAAGGAAATATGGGCTTAATGAGCATCGAAACAAAAGAATCCAGCGAGAGTGCAGAAAAGTTGCTTATACTTTGTTGTACTCAAGTTCTTTGGTGTCCTCATAAATAAGGCCCTCTGTATTTGTCTATATTTTCCAAAACTTTTGTATTTTTTATTCCAATAAAACACATGATTATAGCAGCCATAAAGACTAAAGAAGCAGAAATTCAGAAGATTTCTAACAAGTTCATAGCACACTTTGTCAGAGGTGTATGTAAACAGTCTAGTGACTATAAGAACATAAAGTGCAGCAAAAGATTAGATATAGCTCAGTGCATGGACCACTGGGAACGCACAGACCACTACTTCGTATATCTCTAGTCCACTTCAACTAACACTAAAGTGGGAATTGCAGTCTAGAATAACACAGCATATCCGTGATCATAAACAATGATGGTTTTCTTTAATCATCCATTAATAGATACAAGGAACATTCATCAAAATTAGAACATTGTGACTGTGATCAAAGAAAGTGCTGTTATGCTGAAGATCTCGAGAGTGAATTTTATCAGCTTCCCTTCTAAGCTTAGAAAAAAAAAGAGATGGATTGAGAGCTAATTCCCAATTGACTTCTGTCGGTACTATTTTCATGGCAGATTTGTGTGGTCCATTGGGATTATATCTCGTTAGGTTAAGTGATTAAGTGGACTCATTGATATTACTTACAAAGCCAAGGCCAGTGAGACCTTTACCATATCATTTTTTGTTAATGAACGTTAGAAAACGTGTGCTTGTTTGGACACAGTAGAGATGAGGTGCTGGGGGAAAAAATTAAATATCTTTAAAGACCATTGTAAAAGTTATTTTATTCAGCACATTGAACACCAACCTTCCAAAGGACAGCATTAGGAGACACAGATTGCTGTTTGAACAATATGTTTAAAGATGGATTAAGTACCTAAAAGTACAGCCGCTTTTCCTTTCTGACCATAATGGGTCACTGCTTTACCAGGGGATGCTGTGATCACCAGTCAGTCATGTTGGTAAAAGCAATCTTTGCTTCCAAAAGGATAGATGAAAACCGCTTATTTCAGCATGGAAAATAAACAAAATAGTGCATACTCCAGGTATACAAAATAAAGGTTTGGCTCACCCTCCATAAGACTTGTCCTTTAACAGGGTTTCAAAGTACCCACCTGCTTTGGGGTCCACTGAAAAGGTCACCATATGAACTGTAATGGCATCCCAGTCTTAAGCCTCGTACACACGGGACGACGATCGCACGTACGACCGTGTTGAATCGTATGTTGCATAATGTAAATAGCATACTGACATGCACCCGACGGTCGTACATACAACTTGCGGCCGGCCGAACGTGATGACGCAAACGAGCGCATAAAGAGGAAGTAGCGTCACCCTTTGGGCTCCTTCATCTAATTTCGTGTTAGTTGAAGTGGACTTGGCGCATGCGTGTTTCGCACAATACAACTTGTTGTACCCAACTGCTCTACACACGATACAGCTATCGTATGCGAGCTTGTTGGTACGACCAAGTTTTGTAGTCTGCACATACAACTCCCATGCACGACCGTCGTATGTTCGACTGTTGAAAGCGCGCCCACAAACGATCGATTCCGCATGCAACGGTCGTGAGTACGACGCGTTGAATGCGATCGTCGTCCCGTGTGTACGAGGCATTAGTCTGTAGGGTTCATTATTGAGTTGGCACACCTTTTGCAGCTATAACAGCTTCAACTCTTCTGGGAGGGCTGTTCACAAAGGTTTAGGAGTGTGTCTATGGGAATGTTTGACCATTCTTCCAGAAGCACATTTGTGAGGTCAGACACTGATGTTGGACAAGAAGGCCTGGCTCGCAGTCTCTAATTTATCCCAAAGGTGTTCTATTGGGTTGAGGTCAGGACTCTGTGCAGGCCAGTCAAGTTCCTCCACCCCAAACTCGCTCATCCATATCTTTATAGACCTTGCTTTTTTTATTTTACGAATAGATAGAGCCGGCAACCCTGTTATTCTGTATAGCAAATTTTAATGACTACATATGAGTGATAATAAAACAAAGAAGTTGATGCATTTTGGTGAGAGCCTTAGTTGTAGCATGCATGACTATGACTAAGGCTCTCGCCGAAACGCGTCAACTTCTTTGTTCTCTTGCCAAAACTAATTTTCTCTCCAAAATGCGTCAGGTTTATTTTTACACGTATGTAGTCATTAAAATTTGCTATATGGAATAACACTGTTGCCGTCTCCTTCTATTTTTCGTTTTTCCTTTTCCGGGCCGGGTGGAAGGACACACTGAGCCTGGGCACCTGTGTGTGGATCTTGCATTTGAATTGGGCTTTTCCTGCAGTGAGCACTGCTTCTACTAGATCTTCTTTTTTATTTTACGTTGTCTCTGAACAGAAAAACAGGTTTTATTACTCGCTGTGGCATCATCACAAGGCTTATAAATTTCTAGCAGGGACAGCTGCTGAGAACTTAAAGTGATTCTAAAGCTTCGTTCTTTTTTTTTTTTTTTTTTTAAATAACAAATATGTCATACTTACCTCCTCTGTGCAGTGGTTTTGCACAGAGTGGCCCCGAACCTCCTCTTCTGGGGTCCTCCAGCGGCGCTCCTGGGACCTCCTCTGCATCCAGTGACGCGTCAGGGAAAGCTTCCCTGGGGTCACATGTGCGGGCGCTCCCGTGTCCTGCTGTTTGCGTGTATTCCTACAAACAGCGGGACTCGGCCCCAGCCCCGTGTCACTGGACTTGATTGACAGCAGCGGGAGCCCATGGCTCCCCTGCTATCAATCCAGCCAATGAGGACCCGTGACACCGGCTGGAGCGGATTGCTCTTAGCCGCCGCTGGAACGAGCGGGCTCAGGTAAGTAAAAGGGGGGCTCTGGGGGGGGTCACTATTGAGAAAAGAAAAAACCATGAGACTTTACAACCCCTTTAATTCCTTTTGATGTAGGCACACCCCAGAGCTACATTTCCCAAGACCTCTTCACTATACACAGGCAGGCTCATCTACTCTTTTAGGGATTGATGTGTTGTGTATCCCAAGCTGAATTCTGATTTTGTGGCGGCTCCATGCATTAGCTGGGTCTCTATGGAGCCACTGTAAAGTGAGCCCCCCGTGCAGTGAAACATCGAGTAGCTCTGTTTGTGCATAAACACACAGGCGGCTCATACAGTCTGACAGTGGAGAATTGAAATCTGCACACCTCTCTGTCAAAATAATTTGGGTGACAGGCAAGATGGGACCAGCAGAAACTCTGATTTAGCATTGACCATTAGCATTAGCTTTAGGTGTCCAGTGCATCATGGGCACTACTGAGCATGGAGGAAAGGTGGGTGTGCACTCCCGGACCAGATGTTAAGGGGAAAAGGACTGCATCACAAGACAGAGCAATGGAAAGGTAATTATGGTAAATGTATTTATTGCAGCTTAGTGGGTTAAAAGAAATGCCATGTTGTATTATATTAAAGACCTTATAATTGAAAGCTTTGTCTTGTTCCAAGGTTTTAATACTACTTTAATAGCTCTTTATAGATGAAAATTTGCATTTATTTTTTTCCTCCAAATAGTTTTTATTAAAAATGTTATTTTTTTTCTCCCCTCTCTTTCTCTCTTTTTGTGTGGTCCCCATTTTCCTCCCTCTATCCTACTATCGGAGGGGAGAGGACGGGAACTAATAAGATAAATTGCATTGGATAAAGTTTGTAATTTTGTGAAATGCTGGAAATAAACAAAAAAAATGTTATTAAAAAAACAAAAAACTTTTTTTTAACCAAAATAATATAACAATTAGTGGTACATAAAAATATAGCATGACATGAATGTCAGTCCCTACGGTCCCAGAGTTACCAAAGAAGAGCTAAAGTTGACTGTATGGTCTTAAATCTTCAGCTTCTTAAAATTATTACTATATTAATTATTAATATAAATTATTATTATAATATACTGTTACAAGGTGAAATGAAAGCTTAGGTTGCCCAGTCCCTCTATTTTTCCTTTTTTTACCAGGACCTTCAGTCAGTAGAGTTTATATGTGTCAAGTTTAAATAGAATTCGTTTTTAGAAAAAATCCTCTTTTGTAGTGGTTATCATGGGAAATGTTTTTATTCAGATTATTATTGTGTGTGTTATGTATGATGCTAAAAAAAATCCATTATAGGGCAGAACTGGTATCGGCTGCAATCATGGATTATTTTTTCATCCTCTAGACAGGCACTACTCGATTTATCATTACTTTTTTCACCTTAGGTTATCAAGTAAATGATCGAAAATGTAAGAATGTTTTTTAGGATCATTTACACATATTACCATCACGTACATGTACATGACGCAGATATGCAGAAGGACCATATTATCCCAAAACTCTTACTATATTGTACACATATGTTTTAGGGCAAAATAAAAATGTAATGTAAATACATTTTTTTTTAAAGGCACATACCTTCCTGTAGACAGATGTTTCTGTCTGATTAACCTCCATGTAGTTGAGGCACATAGCCTTTGCAGAACAGGATCATGATTATTACCTTAGATGTAAAGTAAACATTGGATCACATATCATGGCAATTGCAGCTAATTACAGAGAAAATTTACTGCATGATGTATTTTGCATCAAAAAAATGAATTTCCTTGTGAACATGAGGAAATATAACATTTCTTTACATATCTTGAGTTTTTTTTGTTCTGTTGGTGGTCTCCTTTTTGTTTTGTTTCTTTATTGTACCTTTGTATGTTACAACAAAAACATGCCAGAATATATTTTCTTATCATTTTTTAATAAGAAATTAAAATATTAAAAGGATCATATGTTATATGTATTCTAAGGGCCTGTTCACACCAGAATGCGGTGCAGGAAACCTGCGTTCTGTGTGTGTTTTCTATACCGCTTTCAAAATGCACCGGGTGTGCGATCTGCTGTGGGTGTCAGTGTATTCCTAACGATACCCTAAAGGCAGATCACAAATGCAGTGTGTTTGTCAGCACCAGATCATTAGTTACCGCAGTATCAAGCAATTCAGTTGCAGTGCGTTTTTAAAAGTAGTACCTGCGATACTTTTGGTACTGCGATCCAGCACAATTTCGCAATGCACAGAAATACACAGGAGTCACACTGGAATGCGGGCCGTGCAATTCAATATGCAGTTTGGTGTGAACCAGCCCTATAGGGTTTTCCCGCTTTCATAATTAAGTGGAAAACTCACTAAGGCCCCTTTCACACTTGTGCGATGCGATTTTACCGAGTTTTTACGCCGTGATGTTGCCGCGATTTTACGTACGTCTTTGGTCCGACTTTGTTGCAACTTTGGCACAATGAAAACATATTACAAAGTCGTACAGAAATGGTACGGAAAATGCATCTATATTATTCAGGTGCAATTTGCATGAGACTTTGAGGGTTTAACATTGAAGTCTATGAACCTCAAGTTGCATCAAAGTTGGGCCAAAGTAATGCAGGGACTACTTTGAAGTCGGCACGACTTTAAGTCGTACAGATATGAACGGTATTCGTTGGAAATAATGGGGAACGACTTGTCATGCGACTTTGCAGTCCCAAGTCGAAGGACAAGTGCATAAGTGTGAAAGGGGCCAAAAGCAGTAGTGAAATTCAGAAAAAAAAAAGAAAATATCATAATGTACTAGTATATAACGCATAATAGCACATTATGAAAGACCTACCTAAATGAAGCCCTCCAGCGATGCACAGTCACCGCTGCAGAGGCTTCCATCTTCACCTGGTCTTCTTTCTGGGTTTGTGGGCTGCAGCCACGTGAATGGCCAAGCTGCAATGACACCACTCGAGTCATGACCACAGCACAGAACTCAAAAGCCCCGTACACACGGTGCGACGGTCATATGAAAACGGTCGCAAGACCACTTGTTGTACGATCATCCGACCGCTAGTACGAGCGATTAGAACAGCCGACGCACGACGGTCATACAACAGAGGTTGGATGAGCAGACTAAAAAACTTTGGTTGTACCAACAAGCAGACTGTTGTACCGTGTGAACAGAGAAGTTGGTTCAACAAGTTGTA
Organism: Glandirana rugosa; assembly: GCA_018402905.1. Taxonomy (NCBI): domain Eukaryota; kingdom Metazoa; phylum Chordata; class Amphibia; order Anura; family Ranidae; genus Glandirana; species Glandirana rugosa. Next base: position 130,050 of record BLSH010560098.1, read on the forward strand.
CTGTGCAAAACACGAATGCTCAGAAGTCAGGAATGCTCGGAAGTGTCCGTTCATGTAAACCTACGTTCCTAATTCACAAATCACATGCAGCTGAACTTCCTCTTAATACGCTCGTAACACGTCACTACATTCAGCTTGGTTGTGCGATCGCTTAGTGCATGTCATTACACGAGATACAACAGCCGACATACGATTTGGGCCGTTCGGTCGTACGACCGTTGCACCATATGTACGAGGCTTAAAGGAATGGAACTGTGAATTCACTGACTGCTGCTCACTAGAATATCTCAATACAGTGCATGTTTAGGAGCTATTCAGTTTACCTACAGGTAAGCTTTATTATAAATCAAAATGCAAAGTTTACTACCGCTTTATGTGACTTTGACCAACAGCAGATGTGCTTCTGGTACACATGAAAATCAGCTAGTCCCAAGATATTCAAAATAACATCCTATACTTCTATTATACATTACTCAGAAACCCATTGAAAGCAGTGGGTTTCTCAGACTCTTCATGTGGACCTATAGTCCAATGAGATTTTCCCTGCTACCTTGAACCAACAAAGTCATTAAAGAGGAGCTCCAGTCGGTTGTGGAAAATGAACAAAGAAATTTACAATGTATTTTTTTATTTTGTTTTTCATTTTTCAAAAGTTTGTGACAATAAATGAGATCTGCAAAATACTCATGCTGGTTCTCAGCAAATACCTTGGAGTGTCTACTTTTCAAACAGGGGTCATTTAGGGGGGTGTTTTTATTATCCTGGCATTTTAGGGCCATCCAAAACCGTGATAGGTAGTCAGGAAATGAAATGCACAGATTATGGCCTTTGAAAGCCGAAGGTGGTCATTGGACTTTGGGCCCAGGTACACGGCTAGGCTCTCAAAAAGTCTCACACACGTGGTATTCCCCTACTCAGGAGGAGTAGCAGAATGTGTTTTGGGTGTAATTCCACATATACCCATGGCAAGTGTGAGAAATAATGAGATATTTAACCCCTTAAAGACCGCCCACCGCCGATGTACTGCAGCAGTGCGGCTCTATTGCGTGAAACTCTGTACCAGTACGGCGCTTCATCTAATAGATACAGCGTGTGCACGTGTCCACGCCACCCACGATCGCTCCACAGAGAGGCAGAACAGGGCGGATCCCCGTTCTGACAGGGAAGTAGAGAGACATTGTCTGTTCCTAGTGAGTCCACTCCCCCTACAGTTAGAAAGCACCTCACTAGGACACAGTTAACACATTGATCGCCCCTGGTGTTAACCCCTTCCCTGCCGCAGTCATTTATGCAGTGATCAGTGCATTTTTATAGCACTAATCACTGTATTGGTGTCACTGGTCCCCAAAAAGTGTCACTTAGGGTCAGATTTGTCCGCTGAAATGTTGCAGTCTCGCTAAAAATCGCAGATCGTCACCATTACCAGTAAAAACAATAAAAAAATAAAAATCCCCTAATTTGTAGACGCTATAACTTTTACGTAAACCGTATCAATATACCGGTTTACGATATACCAGTCAGAAAAGTCAGAGCTTTGTATATTCTGACTGACTATCATATTTCTTGAGGTGCTAAAATGCCAGCACAGTACACCCCCCACATGAGCCCTTTTTGGAAAGTAGACACCCCAGGGTATTTTCTGAGAGGCATGTTGAGTCCATGGAAGATTTTATTTTATTTTTTTCACAAAGGAGGATTTTATTTTTTGCCACAAGTTTTTGGAAATATGACAAAAAAATGTTTTTTTAAAACAGTGAGATATTTCTCACACATGTCATAACCTTTTTTAAGGTTTTCAGGCTGGTCGCGTGACGCTGCCGTGTCCCCTTCCCCAAAGTCCAACTTAAAGAGCATCATAATTAGGACTACTGTATATAATAGTGATCTGTTTGTTTTTTGTGTTGGGTGCGATTTAATAAGGCAGTTGAAAAAGTCAAGTTCAGTATAGCTTTTATCAGCTTAGAATTGTCAGAACTATGAATGATTTCTAAGTGTCAGCAATGGGTTACTGTACTTGGCTAGTTTTTGCTTTAGCCCTGATTCACATATTGCTCACACGTTTGCAGGGGCACAACGCGGGTAGAGCAGCTCATTTGTTTCAATGGGCTGCTCTACCCGAAAGAAATACAGGAAGAAAAGTGCCTGACCTTTTTTTTTTAAATATGCCTCATTGAAATTGGACAAGGTTTATCACCTGTGACATATAACCTTGTACCATATTCTGTCTTTACCTCTGTATTTTATGTTGCACTCTTAGGTGCAGCCTATTGCATTAGTGTGCACACCCCAAAGCTCAAACACACATATCTTTTCTGCAGCCTCAGATGCACTGCACAGTGAATGAATGGGAAGTGCTGAGTGGCTTCCTGTTCATTCACAAACTGAAGCATAGTAAACGCGGTTTACTATGCTTCAGTTATGAATGGACACAGTGAGTGAGTGTGTTCACTATGTTCATTTAGAAAAGGAAGGGGCTGGTAAATGACATATTTACTAGCCCGTTCCCCCACTCTCCATTCTGAAACATCCCCCGCAACAGCCGGGGAGGGGGAAGAGAAGAGGTAGGAATCCAGCAGCACTGTGGGGGGCGCAACTTGTGGGGAAACCCAGGCAATAGGGGGAATCGGCACCTCACGCTGTGATTATGGTGTACCCAGGCACGCCTATGATTTCACTGAGTTTAAGTATGATTGTCTATATTTTCTTTGTTTTCTTTCTAGTGCAGTGCCTTTCTCTGTGGGTTGGGAATGCGTACGATTTTGCACGCATTCCCCACCTCCGAAGATGTGAACTTAGCCTTACTGAATACACTTTTATGTGTGTGTTATTTTAAAATTACTCAAAGCGTATCTATTCCCAAGAACAATATGTAATATATTGCAGCTAACCAGTCCTTAGATGTGTAGGCTGCATTATTCTTCTTATTTTCAGGCTTCTCTTTCCTTTATTTTCACCTGGCAATCCTACCAGTAACACCCCTCCTGTCCTAGGATGACAACGCTCACTCACCATACTGTATCTGTGGAGGATCAGCATTATCACTGTAGGACAGAACTACGAACACCTGCTCCCTTTTCTTTTCTCAGCAAGACAGGGAAGGGGTATTTTGTGTTTATTGAGCACATATAACAAAATACTTTAATATATATATAGTATCTCACAAAAGTGAGTACACCTCTCACATTTTTGCATCTTTTCATGTGACAGCACTGAAGAAATTACACTTTGCTACAATGTAAAGTATTGAGTGTTTACATCTTGTATAACAGTGCAAATTTGCTGTCCCCTCAAAATAACTCAACACACAGCCATTAATGTCTAACCCCCTGGCAACAAAAGTGAGTACACCCCTAAGTGAAAATGTCCAAATTGGGCCCAAAGTGTCAATATTTTTTGTTGGCCACCATTATTTTCCAGCACTGCCTTAACCCTCTTGGGCATGGAAGTCACCAGAGCTTCACAGGCAGCCACTGGGGTCCTCTTCCACTCCTCCATGATGACATCACGGAACTGGTGGATGTTAGAGACCTTGCGCTCCTCCACCTTCCATTTTAGGATGCCCCACAGATGCTCAATAGGGTTTAGGTCTGGAGATGCTTGGCCAGTCCATCACCTTTACCCTCAGCTTCTTTAGCAAGGCAGTGGTCATCTTGGAGGTGTGTTTGAGGTCGTTATCATGTTGGAATATTGCCCTGCGGCCCAGTGTCCAAAGGGAGGGGATCATGCTCAGTTTCAGTATGTCACAGTACATGTTGGCATTCATAGTTCCCTCAATGAACTGTAGCTCCCCAGTGCCGTCAGCACTCATGCAGCCCCAGACCATGACACTCCCACCACCATGCTTGACTGTAGGCAACACACTTGTCTTTGTACTCCTCACCTGTTTGCCGCCACACACGCATGATAACATCTGAACCAAATCAGTTTATCTTGGTCTCATCAGACCACATGACATAGTTCCAGTAATCCATGCCCTTAGTCTGCTTGTCTTCAGCAAACTGTTTGCGGGCTTTCTTGTGCATCATCTTTAGAAGAGGCTTCCTTCTGGGATGACAGCCATGCAGACCAATTTGATGCAGTGTGTGGAGTATGGTCTGAACACTGACAGGCTGACCCCCCACCCCTTTAAACTCTGCAGCAATGCTGGCAGCACTCATACGTCTATTTCCCAAAGACAACCTCTTGATATGACGCTGAGCACGTGCACTCAACTTCTTAGGTCGACCATGGCGAGACCTGTTCTGAGTGGAATCTGTCCTGTTAAACTGCTGTATGGTCTTGGGCACTGTGCTGCAGCTCAGTTTCAGGATCTTGGGAGTCTTCTTATAGCCTAGGCCATTTTTATGTAGAGCAGCAATTCTTTTTTTCAGATCTTTGCCATGAGGTGCCATGTTGAGCTTCCAGTGACCAGTATGAGAGAATGAGAGTGATAACACCAAATTTAACACACCTGCTCCCCATTCACACCTGAGACCTTGTAACGCTAACAAGTCACATGACCCTGAGGAGTGGCTAATTGGGCCCAATTTGGGCAATTTGGGCATTTTCACTTAGAGGTGTACTCACTTTTGTTACCAGTGGTTTAGACATTAATGGCTGTGTGTTGTGTCATTTTGAGGGGACAGCAAATTTACACTGTTATACAAGCTGTACACTCGCTACTTTACATTGTAGCAAAGTGTCATTCCTTCACATGAAAAGATAGAATAAATTATATATAAAAAATGTGAGGGGTATACTCATTTTTGTGAGATATATATATATAAAAAACAGCCCAAAAGGGAGCAAATAGGATATGTTCATTGTTATGGTTACTTACACTTCAAAATTGGAAGAGGAAATATTTCACAGAAAATATCTTTTTTTTTATTCAAAACGTTTAAAGGGTAACTCCATTTCCATGGGGAAAAAATTAGCAAATAAAGAAAAAATAATATAGCGTGTACAACTGCGATACAAGTCATATTGTAATTAAATGTTATTAAAAATTACCTTTCCTTTTCAATCTGCAGCTGCTGTAATTTTCTGAGAATGCATTGCAATATGGCTACCTGGAGTTGTTCTGTACACAGAATGTGCACTGACCACTCCCCAGAAACACAATTTCATGCTTGTTGGCTCACCAATTTTCCAAGAAGTCTGCCTAAGGTAAAAATCAGATTTCAGGCATCCCCTGCAACAAAAATGTCATTTTCAGAAAGATACTTTTTTTTTTTAATCGAAAAACAAAGTTTATTGAATATATTGCAGGATAATGACAAACATTGAACACGGTGCAACACGCACCCAAAAAAAGATATGTGTACAGAATGATGCACTGATATACTCGCTACACAGGACATCTACACAAGTTCATTAACTCCTAATCAGGTTGTAAGGAGGTGCTATCTTCCTGCTCCCCACATGTAGAGGAGTCGTTCAGCCACCTGTCCCAAATTTTTTGGTATTTAGCCGGACATCCTCTGTGGATATACATAACCTTTTTATAGGGTAAACTTATGTTAACAGCCCCAATCCACTGCTGCAGTGTCGGGGGTGCCTCCCTGAGCCAGACCCTAGCAATCAACATCCGGGCCATGAACAATCTTTCTTGCAAAAAAATGTGAAGGTATTTATCCGTGTCGGATGTGGGAAGAAGCCCTAGTAGGCACTGCCTGGGGCAAAGTGTGAGAGGAGAACCCATCTGGTCATGAAGAAATTTGACCACTTGGCCCCAGTAGTCCTGAATGCGAGAGCATGACCACAGCAGGTGATAAAATGTGGCCCTTGGGTCCGCACACCTAGGGCAGGTAGGGTCTCTATTGGGTTGATATCTGGAGAGTCTGTGTGGTGTGAGGTAGGACCTGTGCAATATGTACAGATGGGTCAATCGGTCAGAGAGCCTGGGGGAGACAAATTTGTAACCCCCAAGAATCTCCTCCCAGTCTTCATCATTAATCTCTCCAACATCCGTTTCCCACCTCACCTTCAGATGCTGCGCCTGTCCCAACGCTGCGGGTAGCATAATACCGTCATACAGGTTAGAGAAAAGTCTTTTGGAGTCTTGCCCGTTGACTGTGTCCAGCAACGGTAGGGAATCAGGGCTGGGGAATGTGCCCCCAAACTGGGTGCAGAGAGAGTGCCGGAGCTGGAGATAGCCGAAGAACATATAATTAGGTAGACCATATTCGCTTGCTAATTCCTGAAACTATTTCATACCCGTATCACCCAAGACCTGAGATAGATATAAGACACCTCTGCTAATCCACTGTATACGTGTGGGAACCGACTGATTTTCCGGCAAGGCCGGATTATCCCATAATGGCATATGAGCATGATACAGCGAGGCATGAACATATTTCATTGCCTGTTGCCATATACGACGGTGATGATGCAGCATCAGTCCCATATCACTCTGAGGGGACAGTCGGCGAGGTTCGCAAAAGATTGCATGGAAGGGATGGGAGGTAGGGGATGGGAGGTCTAAACAGACTAGAGTGAGGTATCGGGCACGATCCACATCTTTAAGGAAGAAAAAGTGGGAGAGTTGGGCCGCTGTGTAATACTTAGCAAGATCTGGAAGGGCTGTTTCACCATGTGTCGTGGGAGTTTTCAAGGTCCGCCAGGACAGTTTGTGACGGGAGTTCCCCCAAACAAAAGAATTGAGAATGGACTCCAACGCACGAAATGTGCGGGGCGGAACAGGGCAGGTGGCGTGCCAGAATATGTATAGCATTTTGGGGAGTAATATTATCTTAATTAAATGTATGCGTCCCATAACTCCCAAGGGGAGACGAGACCACACCTGCGTCTTAGCTTTGAGGAGAGAGAATAGGGGTTCAAGGTTAAGCCTATTGTATTCTCTCAGGGATCTGGATATTTGGATGCCCAAATAGCGGATTTGGTCTGTCCTAACTAAAGGGAGTGACGCCTGTTCTCTTGTGGGGAAACCCAGGTCCAAGGGGAGAATATGGGATTTACCCCAGTTAACTTGTAGTCCCTAGAATCGGCCGAAGATGCGGATGAGTTGTAGGGCCGCTGATAGCGATGGGCCAGCATCCTCGAGATACAGGAGCATATCATCCGCATACAGGCTGATTTTCTCCACCAGGTGTCCCCTACGCAAACCTCTTATGTCAGGGTGAGCACGGATGGCAATGGCGAGGGGCTCCACGGCCAAGGCATATAGAAGGGGAGAGATAGGGCAGCCCTGCCGGGTACCCCGTGTGAGGGGGAATGAGTCAGAAATTCTACCGTTTACTTGTATACGGGCAGTGGGGGCTTTATAAAGAATTTGTAACCATTTTATAAAGTTTGGTCCAAAACCAAATCTGCGTATGCATTCCCATAGATACCCCCACTCCACCGAGTCAAACGCCTTTGCCGCAACGAGACTAACGATCACCCTGGATCCCAAGTTATCATGAGAAACTTGAAGGTTCATGGCCAATCTACGAAGATTAAATGCCGTGTTTTTGTTAGGCATAAAGCTGATTTGATCAGGGTGGATCAGGGCTAGGATGACTTTGTTAAGACATAATGCCAGGATTTTGGCAAGAATTTTAATGTCCAGTTGCAGCAGGGAGATGGGGCGATATGACTCAAGGAGTGTGGGATCTTTACCGGGCTTAGGAATTAGGACGATGCGGGCCTCACCCATAGTTGTCGGGATGGAGTAGGTTGTAAACATGTGGACATAAAGCTCTTGCAGTCTTGGGACAATAACCTCGAGAAACTGGGTGTAAAATTCTAGGGGTAAACCGTCGGAGCCCGGAGATTTAGAAGGCGGCAGATTAGCCATAGCCTCCTCTATATCATCCGTGGTGATTGGGGCCTCTAGCTGCTTAACCTGCTCGGCTGTAAGGCTGGGGAATTCTATAGACTGTAGAAATGCCATTAGGACGTCGGGGGTATATTGAGCGGTTGATGTGTAGAGGGCTGAGAAAAAGGACCTGAACTCCTCAGTCACCAGATCGGGATCAGTGAGCACGTCTCCGTCAGCTGTCTTAAGGCTGACCACCACTGGAGGCGTATGGTCTAGATGTGCCATATACGCCAGCAACTTGCCGACCCTTTCCCCGTGCTCAAAGATCCTTTGTCTGCCGAAGAAGATGTGCTGTTTGGCCTTCTCAAAGTGCAACTGGTTAAGGAGCCTCGTTTGCTGCCTCAATTGAGCTGCAGTCGTAGGAGAGGGGTCACTCAGGAACCCCTGCTCCGCTGACCGCAGATGGTCCTCCGCCTGCTGCACTACCAGTCTAGAGGAAGCCTTGTGTCTAGCTATGCGGGCAGGAAGTACCATACGCACATGGAGTTTGAATGCCTCCCAGACCTCCCCCGTGCCCACCGTCCCCCCATTGGTGCGGAAGAAGAATTCCCACTCTCTTTGCAGACCCCCCGCATTTGGGAGCGTGGACAGCCAGAAAGGGTTGAGGCGCCAGGTTGGAAGCAACCCCGATGCCCTTAGGCCGGGGGTGATCCAGCAGGGAGAATGGTCAGATAATAGGCGGGTATCTATGCCAGCCCCTAACAGGCTGGGCAGCAGTGGGGTAGATAGCAGTATATAATCGATCCGGGACATGGCCGTATGAGCGGGGGTAAAGCATGTATACTGTCTAGTGTCTGGATGGCAGTGCCGCCAGGTGTCTGTCATGGCAAATTCCTGAAGAAATCTACCAAATCTGGTGGTTTGGGATGAGTGCAGGGCAGGGACTGGAGACCCAAGTCTATCAAGGGTCAGGTCTGCCACCGTATTAAAGTCCCTGAGCCATATGGCTGGAGTAGTGGGGAACTGAGCCATGAAGGCCACACCCTCTCGCAGGACTGTAAATTGAAAGGGGGGAGGGATGTAGAAGGCTAGAATAAGTACCTCAACACCACTTACCATTGCCCGTAGAAATAAATATTGACCCTGTGGATCCGACCGCAGATCAAGAAGCTGAAACTGCACAGTCTTGGCAACCAGAATGGCAATGCCACGCGAGCGACTTGTGTGGGGGGCGTGGTACAGCCAACCCACCCAAGGCCTTTTAAGCACCATCTGGAGATGCCTGGAAATGTGGGTTTCCACCAGCACTGAAATTTCCACCTTAAGTTATTTAAGATGGGCCAGGACAGCCAAACGTTTTGGTTTAGCACCTTGGCCCCTGACATTCCAAAGCACTAATTTAAGAGGAGCCATGACATTGTTAAACAGCAGGGGGCTACAGTCGGATCCCCAGAGAACATACGTAACAGGCGGCGGTGCACACACCACCGCTCGACCCGTAGTACAATGTAATGTAGAAAGGCATACAGTATATAATACATTAACAATCTAGACATTTCTTTCACAGAGGCAGAGGCATATAGGCAAGTGGCATCAGTGGTGACCAACCAGATGGTGATGTGGGGGATGCGTAGAGAATTTGCATAGCTGTACATCAGTAGCAAAGTATTCACATGAACTGGTTCCTCTAACACTCTGGACCAGCACAGGAGGAACATCACACTGCCATTTATCATAGTCAATGAGGCAGTGACTGGCCAGGGAAACATAACGTAACTGTAAAATAACCCGAAGTGCAATCCGAACAAGGGGATCCAGATAGTTTCATTTAGGGTGAAACATAACATGAAACTGCAGAGGGTTGGGGGGTGAAACATAACTGCAAAGCGCACACTATGGCAAGGGGTGCAGTCCCCGAGTGGAGCAGTTTAACTCTACTCGCTCCAGCACAAGAATATGAAAGGGACCACAAAACCCCCACACAAAAGAAGTGCTGCACTGAAGTGGTGGATGGGTCACATCTGGGAGCCCACAGCAGACGGCATTGTAAAAGAGGAGTAAGGATATCAGTATATGTTCAGGCAGGGGGTTTAAGAGTGATGGCGGCCATTTACTCACAGTGACCAGGTGCGTGTGTGTAGTCTTCGGCAGCAGGTCAAGTACAAATGAGCCTCTGCGGGAGGCCCGGTCAGTCCGGTATCAGGGGATGTTCTCATTCAAGTGCAGGGTCGGCCGCAGCTCGTTGCTCCAACCATGCGAATACCGAGTCTGGATCTTCAAAAAATTGGGCCCTGTTGTCGTCCACTATACGAAGGCGGGCCGGGTAAAGCATGGAGTAGGTTAGATGACTGGCGCGGAGCTGTCGTTTGACTTCAGTAAACCGGGCCCTCTTCTTCTGGACCTCCGCAGAGAAGTCTGGAAAAACCGCCACATGGCCACCTCCGACTGGGATATTGCCCTTCTCCCTGGTGAGGCGGAGTATGGCATCCCGGTCTTGGAAATTAAGAAACTTTGCGATAAGTGTACGCGGGGGGGGCCCCGCTTGGAGAAGGCCTTGCCTCCATGCGATCGTCGCGCTCCACCACAAAGGAGGTAGAAAACATTTCTCTTCCAAACGTGTTGATAAGCAGGTTCTCCAAATATGTTGGTGGATCAGAGCCCTCGGCCCGTTCAGGGAGACCGACGAACCGGAGATTGCACCTCCGGAGCCGGTTCTCCATATCGTCTTGCTTGTGTAGCACTGCGTTAAGCTGGTGCTGGAGCCACTCAGTGGTAACCTGCAATGACGGGAGCTCGTCCTCTACTCGGCTGATCCAGTGCTCCGTGTCTGTGACTCTCTCCCATAGTTTCTGGTTGTCCTGCCGGAGGAGAGATATGTCCACTTTAATGCTCTCGATCATCGAGGTAAGGGAGGTCCGGCACAGGGACACTGCTTCCAAGATCTTTGCAGTGTCTCCCGCTGGCGCTTCAGCATCAGGGGAGGGTGCGACGCCATCTTTCCCAGCCAGGTCCCACTCCTCATGACGGTACTTATCCAGCTTAGCTGCAGCAGCTGACTTCTTGGATTTGACGGATGACATGCCAGGGGGTCTCTACGACAGGGTATGGCAAGCTTTGAAGGCACTGGAGGTAAGTTTGCGGTCCCAGGATTATAGTTCAGGATCTCGGATGGCGGAGCTCTCACTCAAAGCACCCTACACCATGAAGCTCCAGACCACGCCCCAGAAAGATACTTTTAATAGGAATATGTCTAAAGGGACGCAGGCCCAGCAGCTTTCATCATTAGTGCCCATCAGCTGCACACCTGATAGTGAATTATGAAACCACTCACATTAGACCCACTCAGTACAGAGGAACAGACAAACACAGAGGGATTTCTTCAGAATAACAAAAGGTAGGATTCTGCAACTAAGGTTGTTAATATCCTTGCAATGTACATAGATCACCCAGAGGGGAATGTTTTTTTCTCAACAAAAGTGGAGTCAGGGCCGGTTCACACTGCAGCGATGCGGGAACGCTGTAAATCCACTGCGGGTTCCCGCATCGCACTGCCATATGCGAACTGTGGGGAGTGTTAGTTCAAAGCTAATGACACCCCTAAATCACTTTGTGAACCACCATGCGATCTGATTCTGACCCTGCAAAAAAAAAGGGTCCTGTGTGAGTTTGCTCCGACTGCGATCCAAATTCAGCCATACAATCTCTCTGGCTGAATTTGCATTGCACAGAGATCGCATGTGAATCACATCCGATCTCTGTGAACCAGCCCTTCCGCTATAAATTGTATGATGCCTTTCCAAAATATTTTGTTATTTAGTTCTCAGTCAGTTAATAGGTATTAGTTTTCTAATGCCCATTTGTCATTGATAATCTTGTGTTTCAAGTCCCATTGGCACAATCTAGAGTAGAGCTGAGCTCTGGACATTTAACTGGCTCCTAATAGGAGTTTTAGCGGTGACCTAATGTCATTTGTTGGAGAGTTGCATTTAGAATCCTATTGTAATGCCATGAACCCTGCAGTGCTCTGTTCCCCAGTGTCACCAAATGCTGCTTCAGTGAGCGGATTCCACTTTCATGTGTTCCTATTATTCCTCCTCAGGGACTTGCTACTACAACCTTTCTTTCCCCAAAGCTGTTCTAGATGACCATGTTTATAACGTCTTAATACAGATGAAAAAGCAGACATTTCACTGGAGTGAATGAAAACTGACACTTAAATTACTCTCGGTGGTTCCTAATGACATGTTGTGGCTAAAAGAGCACCATTCTAATAAACACTATACAGCTCTCAAAATGCCATATAGAATTAAGATACTTAAAGACTGAAGTGTAAGTAATGGTGGCACCTAGGAGAGCTTTTTTCCTTGGTGTCAATGGCAGGAATTATAAAGCTGGATTTAGCATTATGCATCAATTATAGATATGCATAATGTTAAAAAAAATATAGCATTTGGTATTATGATGAAGTATCTACATTTACATTCTATAAACCATATATGAACAAATTCTATGTGTATTATAATTATCACAATCTGCCAGTAGAATATGCTGCCTAAAGCCTCGTACACACGCGCCGATTGTTGGACAACCGAACGTCCAACTTTTGTCCAAATTGGCTGTTGGCGGTTTTGTCTAGCGTACTGACGGTAGTCAAGTAATCGGCCAACAAAGCCGAATGTAGTGACGTGTTACGAGCGTATAACGAGGAAGTTCAAGTGAATGTGATTTGTGAATTACGAACACAGGTTTACACGACACTTCCTGAATTCCGAGCATGCATGTTTGCACTTCCAACTTTTTGTTGGCCCAACTTCTGTACACACGAGCCAACAATTGGCCAATGCCTTGTTGGCCAACAAGTTTTCTAGTCTTGTCAGCCAACTTCTGTTGGACGATAATTGGAAATCGGCTGTCGTATCGTGCGTAATAACGGTTAGATAATCGGCCAACAGGCTGTTGGATGACCGTTGTTGGCTGATAATCGTACCCTGTGTAGGGGCCTAAACTGGTTTGAACACAGTGGGGTTGATTTACTATAATTGGAGAGTGCAAAATCTGGTGCAGCTGTGCATGAAAACCTGGAGGCTGATTGGTTTCTATGCAGAGCTGCACATGATTTTGCACTTTCCAGTTTTAGTAAATCAACCCCAGTGTGACAGTTAGGCTGGCTTTACATTATACAATTCTCTTGTACAATTTTCCTTTAGATTTACCAACACCATATACAGGCAGTCCCCTAGTTACAAACATCCGACTTACAAATGACTCCTACTTACAAATGGAGGGAGACAACAGGAAGTGAGAGAAAATCTCCCCCTAGGAAGGGAAATTCACTCCTGTAAGAGTTATTATGGTAAAAAGGTGTCTCCATTGTTTCCACAACAACCCAAAATTTTCAAAATCCAATTATCATTGGGACAGGAAGTGAGGTGAAATCTTCTGAACAGAAACAGACAGCATAACAAACGTTAACCCTTCCCTATGCTATCCAAAAAGCTTCAAAGTAGTTTTCTTGGCTGAAGATACACTTAAAAAATGTACCTGCTCCGACTTACAAACAAATTCAACTTAAGAACAAACCTAAGATCCTATTTGTAACCCGGGGACCGCCTGTAATAGGTCAAGCATAAACACTTTCAATTTGTATGCAATCAGGCAGGTCATTGCACTACATAGTTGAAGGTAATTCTAAAGGAAATTGAATAAGAAAATTGTACAATGTACTGCCAGCTTTAACGCCCATTTTCAAAAAAATAATGAATCCCCTTCCACCCTATATAACTCATTAAGCAGTTCATTTTTTGTTAAGTTTAAAAAATGGGTTATAGTCACCTAAATCCGCCATTGTGGACCCTTGCTGGAGCAGAGGACTAATAATCCAGCTCTTTGGAAGTCATAGTTGCCCAGTGTATTGGGTCTTGTGGGAGAGTTCTGGGATTTGGGACATTGTCCCACAGTGTCCATGTTATGCAGACTGTCTTGCAGGACCCTCAGCACTGGTGGAAAGTAGCAGTAGAACTATGGTCCCAGCCTGATATGCTGAGGAAAGAGACAGTGGCATGGGAGTGCGGGATCAGGCAAGGGAAACTGCTAACTACCAATGAAAGGGGTGCAGGAATTATCACTGCCACTAAAAACCAATGACAATGGGGAGGATAAATTATCACTGCCACTGGCCAACATTGAGTGGTGGACTGGAAGGCTAATTATTACTGCAATTGATCACCAATAAAACGGAGGGGGGAGTGGGGGATTAATTATTACTGCCAATGACCGCCAATGAAAGGGTAATAGGGGGGTTAATTATCACTGCCACTGGCCACCAATTAAACAATGATGGTTTAATTATTACTGCCGCTGACCACCAATGAAAGAATTAATAACACTGCCTCTGTTCAGTAATGGGGGGGGGGGGGCAGTTTATAACCTTTATAGGAGTGGTATAACCACCAGTCGCCGTCATTATTAATTTGGTAGTAACAAATTAACCACCGGTCACCGTCACTATTAATTGGGGGGATAATGGGAAAGTAACCGCCAGTAACCGTCATTATTAATTAGGGGGTGAGGGGGGAGGCAAAATAACCACTAGTTAACGTCATTATTAATCGGAAGGTCAGGTGGTGAGTTACAACCGGTCACCGTCACTATTAAATAGGAGGGGTAACAGTAACCAAAAATCACCGTCACTATTAAGGACGTGGGGAAAGTAACCATCAATCGTCAAAGGGAACGGACTAGGGCGTGAGGGTACGGTGACAGAGAAAGGAGTCGTATAGTCCGACCCTGGTATCAAGATGACGATGAAAGGTGGTCACGACTCCCAGGACGTTCTGT
>BLSH010560098.1:144640-154985 GCA_018402905.1 Glandirana rugosa
CCCCCCCCCCCCCCCCCCCCCCCCCCCCCCCCCCCCCAGTTTATAACCTTTATAGGAGTGGTAGACACCAGCTACAGCATGTGCTATGCACTCTGCACTATAGATGATGCTGCAGTGATATACTAGCATATGTGTATTTATATATGCGTGTATATTCTGCTCAGAAAGTACTTTTTTTGTCTGCTCTCTCCTGTAATGCTGTTCTCACATATGTATGCAAGTAAAGCTGAATTCTACATTCCTCAAGATCTCAGCGCCTCATCACAAAACAAACAACCAACACTTTCTGGGTACTGTGGGCAAGACAACTACCCCAAGCCCGTCTTACTAGATATGGTCCGAAGATGCTGCACTCACACGCTTTTTTTGAAAAAGGTATGTTCTTAATTCAAAATATGAAAGTACTGTACGTAATTATTTCAGCTTGTTTTCATCATACTGATAGAAATTGCTTTGGACATAAACCTACAACAGTAAAATCAGTCTTTATATGCAGTAAAACATGTTTGTTATACTCACTGTGGAAGCTAAGGGGTTAATCCTCCGCATTGTGTAAAAAGGCTGTTTGATCCTGTCTTTTTTGATCCAGCCCTTTTTTTACTGTCCCCAATCCATCTCCTGATAGTACAGAACACTGGAGGCACTCTGTACATGCTCAGTTTGGTGTGTATTGCTAGTTTATTTTTTTTTTTTTTTTTTGGGGGAAACTTGTGATCGGCACAGGGCCAATCAGCATTGTCCAGACAGAGGGTCATGCGTCTTGCAGCCTCATAAGACAGTCAGAGGAGAATGAAAAGTTCTTCTATAAGCTTTAAGCAGTGTGGGAGATTAGCTTGTGGGGATCATGTAGGACAGCTGCGATTCGATCCTGCATCAAGGAGACATGCTCTATGACACTTCTATATGGGGTGGCCTCAAAGAAGGGCTGGCAGCCTTAGGCCTGGGGGGCAAGTCTGGTCAAGTGGCTCATTGAACCACCGAATCAGCTCACCGTCCATGCCCACCTGGCTTTATAACGGATATTGATGTTATGAAGCAAGACAAATATGATACAATGTGATAACATAATTTAATGTTAATAGCAACAAAGGAGGTTTAACAAAAATAATGCATCAATGCAGCTCATCAGTGCCCACCAATGCAGCCTCACCAGTGCCCATCAATGAAGCCTCACCAGTGCCCATCAGTGCAGCCTCATCAGTGCTAATCAGTGCAGCCTCATCGGTGCCCATCAATACAGCCCGGTCAGTGCCTATCAATGCAACCTCACCAGTGCCCATCAATGTAGCCTCACCAGTGCCTATCAATGCAGCCTCATCAGTGCCCATCAATGCAGCCTCACCAGTGTCCATCAATGCAGCCTGATCAGTGCCCATCAATGCAGCCACATCAGTGCCCATCATTGCAGCCTCACCAGTGCCCATCAAATGCAACCTGATCAGTGCTCATCAATGCAGCCTCGCCATTGCCCATCCAATGCAGAGAGAGGAGAGCCACCGGATTACACAGAGCGGGGATCTCCTGCTTACCTGGCACGGCCGCTGTCATATGAAGTCCCACCTCCTGGACCGGCTCCTATAATAGACATCACCAGTGTGCTGTCTATTATAGAAGCTGGTCCAGGAGGTAGGACTTTGTAAGTGGGAGATCCCTGCTCTATGTAATCCGGTGGCCCCCCCGAGGCAGCCCAATGGGCCCAGCGGAATCCATGGTAGGGCCGGCCCCCTTTGCCTGCAGTTAGTTGGTGGCTGAGCCCCTGGTCCCTACTTCCTTCCCCCACAAGAAGAAAAAAGCGTGAGCAGGCAGCAGCCGTCAGCCATTTAGAATGTAAGTTAGGGTGGCCTGGGGGGCAAATGCCACCCTGCCCCCCAGCCCAGCCCTCCCGTGGGTGGCCTCTCCTTCCCACGTCTCTTTTGTGACATATAGCAGCCCCCTGGAATGTCTACCATACAAGAGTTCAAAGGAGGATGCCTGCGGAACCTCTCGTATGGCAAACATGAGGTACGGCAGCAAAAAATCCCAATTTCGCCCATCTTTATCCACCATCTTTTTTAGCATACTCTTGAGGGTCTTGCTAAACCTTTCCACCAGACCGTCAGTTTGGGGGTGGCAAACAGAGGTACGGAGATTGGAGATTTTGTACAACTTGAACAATTCTCTGGTCACTCTGAACATGAACGGGGTAGCCTGATCCGTCAAGATTTCTTTAGGGATCCTCACCCGACTACACACCTGGACCAGTTCCTTGGCGATAGTCTTAGCGGAGGTGTTCCGCAAGGGTATGGCCTCAGGATAGCGAGTTGCATAGTCTAGGATCACCAGGATGTGCTGGTGTCCCCGGGCAGATTTTACTACTGGTCCCATGAGATCCATGCCAATTCGCTCAAATGTTACTTCAATTATGGGAACTGGGACAAGTGGGCTAGGAATTGGGGTGACGGGGGCCGTCATTTGACACTCAGGGCATGATTCACAGTATTCTTTGATGTCTGCATACAACCCAGGTCAGAAGAACTTCTGGGTTATTCTCGCCCTGGTTTTCTCCATACCCAGATGTCCTCCCATTACATGCCCATGAGCCAGATCTAGCACCATCCTGCAGAAAGGGTTTGGGAACCACTAGCTGTTCCACTTCATCCTCCCCGTGTTTCACCACCTGATACAACAAATTATTTTTAAGAGCCATGTAGGGAAAAGACACCCCCCCCCCCAATTAGAGTCCACAGGTTCCCCATCCATCACCTTCACATTTTCTCTGGCTCTGACTTCTGTACAGAAGTCCTCTCTCCAGACCTCTAAGTCAGGGACTACATTTGGTCATGGTCTGGGTCATTAGGCCCCCCACTATGAGCTCTCTTCCAGCTCCTCCGGCTCCCCAGCCAGGACAGGAAAAGGAAGAGGGTCTCCTCCCTCCTTGGTCCTGCCACCAGTTTCCCCTTCCATTTGGCAAAATGGGTCTGGTAAGAGGTCCCGTGCTTCGGCAGCAGGGGGAGCTCTATCCTCCAGACTCCCTGTGCCTTCCCATAACATCCAAAAATGGGGAAAATCTCTGCCCACTAGGGCGTCATAAAGTAGCGAGGGTACCACCCCCACATGGAGTGTCAATCTCAACTACCGCCAACTGGTAGTCACGAGTGTCCCCATGGATGCAAATGGGGACTCCGACAGTGCTAGAGTGTAACCTTGCAGGGTTTACACAATTGTTTTTTACCAATGTTACCACACTACCCGAGTCAAGCAGTGCAGTGACTGGTCTCCCATCAACAAAAATCACACACATTTGCTTCTCCATGCAACTTGAACATGATGCTGTATATGCGACCTGTGCAAAAAGAGAAAGACATCTATGCACATAAGTATAATCGCATTGCATGGGTTCATCATTCAGGGGGCAATTTGCAGCAATATGGCCCAAATGCATGGCATCGGTAGCACTGTATGTGTTCTATACCCAGTCCTCTCAAGGGTCCCCAAGACCTTCCTGGCCTCTTTGGCCAGTCACCAGGTCTAGAGCCCTTTTTTAGCCATAGCAGTCTTATCAAACTTCCTCATGCCCTTGACCCCTGGAACAGTCTTACCGGGTCCACCGATCTTTCACCCCTAGATACATTGGAGTGGGGCGCAAATGGGTGCAACAAGTCCTCAGCAGCAGTGTATCTCTCCATGGAGGTCCACCAATTGGTTGGCAGTTTTGGGGTCCCCATGACTGACCTACTTCCTCAAAGCAGCAGGGAGCGCACGCAGATACTGGTCCATGGCCACACGCTCCACAATCTGGGTACCTGGCAAGGTCTCAGGTTGCAACCACTTCATCATGAGATATATCAGGTCGAACATGTGCGAGCGGGGTGGCTTGTCCATGCAGTAGGACCACTGATGCACCCATTGAGCCCGGACTGCCATGGTGGTTCCCAGGCATGCGGGTATCTCCATCTTGAGAGTCTCATAGTCCTGGGCCTTTACTGGTTCTAAATCAAAGTAGGCCTTTTGGGATTTACCAGTCAGGAAAGGTGCTAACAGTCCCGCCCACTGCTCTTTTGGCCATCCTTCATGATCAGCGTCTATTTCAAAGGTCATGAGGTACATCTTCATGTTATCTGCAGGTGTCATCTTATGCAGGTGGTAGCTGGCACGTACCATCTTTTGTTTCACTGGCACAAGACTTGCGGACCCCTTCTTTAATTCCACCAGAGCCTGTTGTGCTGCAGCGGCCTCTGCGCCTTGGCAGCTGGTTTCCCGCTGCTGCCGATTGCTCTCTTGTTGGGCTGCAGTGGCCTGCAACAAGGCTTCTAGTACATCCTCCAACTTCAAGGAAGATGCCCGCTGAGTCCACCACATGTGGGAGATTAGCTTGTGGGGCTCACTTTCCAGATGCAAACATTCGACATGGAGGACAGTTTCTTACAAATCTGGTGGCCTGCCAGTTTTATTATTTCAGGTTTGCAAGTTCAAAACACAAACAAAAACAGAAAACAAAACCTCGCCATCTGGCGCTAAACTAAACAAACAGGTTCCTCTCTATACAGTGTGGGGCTGTCCCCGACACCCACAAAACATAAGCAAAGTGCAAACCTTGTTCTTAGAATCCAAATTAGCACACAGAGCTCTCTCAGCTTTCTCCTTCTGAGATCCAGGATAGAGCTCTCCTCTGCTCTCTTTCTGGTCATTAAATGCAGGTGGAGAGGGGTTTGATTGGACCAGAATGTCCAGGCCTGAACCAGCTCTGCCACGGTGGCTGGCAAAACCCGGGTCGGACTCTCGCTAGTCGCCTCAAAAGGATCGCATGCGAGGCGACAAGTATCAGCCGTCCATTGTGGAGCCTCGCATAACGTCACACCAGACACTGATAGTAGTCATAATACTGCTATGCACTGCTAATGAGAAAAGGTATTTAGCAGTTTATATTTACTAAAATGAATGCATTTCCATTGTTCTGTGTACTGTGGGAGACCAGATATAGCGAATGCAGGGTCCTGGATTCCCCTCTTCTCTGGTGCCTCTTTGCAGCTTCTGGCCTCTCCCTCCTATGGAGTGTCCTCTTAGCCAGCAGCTATCTATGGGGGCACCTGAGCCGAGTCAGAGCTCCATTCCATTCAGACACAGAGCCCGACCCAGCTCCGCCCCTTCTCTCCCCTGATTGGCTGACTGACTTTGAATGACAGCCGCGGGAGCCAATGGCGCCACTAATGTGTCTCAGTCAATCAGGAGGAGTGTCCCAGATGGCTTAGACACTTGTGGACATCGCTGGAGGGAAATGGGGCTCAGGTAAGTAATTAGAGGGGTGCTGGGGAGGCTGCTACACACAAAAGGTATAGAATGCATTAAGATAAAAAACCTTCTGCCTTTACAACTCCTTTAAGCTTTGACAAAACAACATAGAAGCTGACTGGTTTCTATGCACTCTCCAGGTTTAGTAAATGAACCCCAGTGTTTCCCCTTTGTCCTGTTATAGTAGTGATTTCTTGTTCAGTATGTTTATTAAGTCTACAAAATAAATGTTAAACAGTTAGCATTAGGTCATTCATTTTGAAGTAAGGAATGACAATGGAAACACAACAGGGATGTAGCTATGAAATAAGAACTGACATACAAATGAGAGAGTAAAATGAAATACAATAGGCGGGCAAAAAGAAACTAGTATCATTCAATATGTTGCTAGGGTTGGAGGTACAGTAGTGATTTATAGCAGCCTCGTGTAATATGTCTGCAGTCGATGACTGTCTCCTGAAGCATGTCTCCAACAACACCCATAGCATAGTCATAGTCTCTGACAGTCTCTTGCAGCATGTCCATAGTCTCTGACCATCGCTTGCATTATGTCCACAGTCTCTGGTTATCTCTTGTATTATACCCATAGTCTTTAACTATATCCTGTTGTGTATCTGCTGTTTCTTATAATGAATATTCACAAAATGGTATGTGTGGCCCTTTAGTGATGTCAGGGGTCACACCTGAGGGCCCCCATTCAAGTAAGTTAAACACCATTGCCTTAGAACCAAAGAAGCTGCCATCTTAGCCCCTGTTTGAGCTGCAGATGCCATGGTACTGCACCTATGATCAGTTATGACAGAAGCCATTTGATGGCTTGACAGTTCAGTTGAGAGTACAAGCAACTGTTACAGTTATCATTACTGATATGCCTTGAATGTAACTGTTTTGGGAAAATGAAATCCATGGGTTACTTCCTCTTTAAGGTTTGCAATACGCTACTAGACTGCACCAGATGATGGGATTTTAACTGCAGATCTATTGTGTGGGAAAACCCGAGACATGGTGCATCCAGGAGGGGGACCCATCAGTTATTTTTTTTTATTTCAATGATTTTTATTGAAGATTTTCAAAATAGACAAGATAAACAAATTGAATCGTAATACATGTCTTATGAGTGAGAATCGTATACAGACTCAGCATAATGCATCAAACACAGAGATAATCTTTGCCCATTCCAGGCGAATATCAACTCTACTTGATCCTTGTGTAATATCTTCCTCAAGTTATTATGGGCTAAGGAGCCAGAAAGTATCCCTTCGGTTATTTTACACATATTGGAGGAGATTTACTAAAACTGGTGCACCTAAAATCTGGTGCACGGTAACCAATTGGCTTCTAACTACAGCTTATTCAATTAAGCTTTGGCAATAAAACCTGAAAGCTGATTGGTTACTATGCAGAGCTGCACCAGATACTGCATGCTCCAGTTTTAGTAAATGACCCCCAAAGTTTCCAAACAAAGTGGGGATTTCCAACTTTCCTGAATATCCCCTTCCGACTTAAAGAATTTGAAATATTTAACATTTAGAACTGTCTGACCAGCTACATTTATCTCTGTGATTATTAACAAGGTTACTATAAATTCTATGGAGGGTGATAGTCTTTAGCATTATTTCTAAATCTTCTGTTTTATTTGGCTAGGGGTTTTTCTGAAAGTGATAAATGAAAGGTTGTGTTCTATCTCTGTCTCACTCTATACAGCGTGTGCTTCCCATGAGTCTGTCAACGTTGACAGAAAAAGACCAAAGAAGTCATTATGACTTAACTGAAATGTCATAACAAGGCTGAGACGTAACCTGGTTCTAAAAGATCATCTTTCCAGCAGGAAACCCGATTGCTCTGGAAACAGCAAATGACATTGTTGTGATTTCTTGTGAGTGGTAAAGACGATGGATCAGCGGCACTCGCATATCATGTAATCCCCCCAGACACCGGCACTGAGCTGTTACATTGGCATCATCCCCGCATAATAATTCATGCATGGAATACAGCTCCAGATAGATTTACAAAGCCCTTTAAAGTGGAACTAAACCCAAAAAGGAAGAACATTTAAGTTACAGTTTCATGCATGAAGTATTTATTTATTTACACAGAGGTGAAACGATACATGAGATTTCATTCTTTTTACTATATGCACAGTAGCTGAGGATGCTCAAAGGAAAAGTTCAGCCCAGAAATAAATATAATAAATAACCAATAAACGTTTGCAATGTCACGCATATCGATATACACTATAGTTTCAAAAGTATTCGGACGCCTACCTTTACACTCACATGAACTTTCATGGCATCCCAGTCTTAGTCCGTAGGGTTCAATATTGAGTTGACCCACCATTTGCAGCTATAACAGCTTCAACTCTTCTGGAAAAGCTGTCCACAAGGTTTAGGAGTGTGTCTATGGGAATGTTTGACCATTCTTCCAGAAGCGCATTTGTGAGGTCAGGCACTGATGTTGGATGAGAAGGCTTGGCTGCGCTCTAATTCATCCCAAAGGTGTTTTATCGGGTTGAGGTCAGGACGCTGTGCAGGCCAGTCAAGTTCCTCTACCCCATACTCGCTCATCCGTGTCTTTATGGACCTTGCTTTGTGCACTGGTCCAAATCATTTGGTGGAGGGGGATTATGGTGTGGGGTTGTTTTTCAGGGGTTGGGCTTGGCCCCATAGCTCCAGTGAAGGGAACACTTAAGGTGTTAGCATACCAAGACATTTTGGACAATTTCATGCTCCCAACTTTGAGGGAACAGTTTGGGGATGGCCCCTTCCTGTTCTAACATGATTGCGCAGCAGTGCACAAAGCAAGGTCCATAAAGACATGGATGAGCAATATTGGGGTGCAGGAACTTGACTGGTCCTGACCTCAACCCAATGGAACTCCTTTGGGATGAATTAGGGTGGAGACTGCGAGCCAGGCCTTCTCATCCAACATCAGTGCCTGACCTCACAAATGCGCTTCTAGAAGAATGGTCAAACGTTCCCATAGACACTCCTAAACCTTATGGACAGTCTTCCCAGAAGAGTTGAAGCTGTTATAGTTGCAAATGGTATGCCCACGCAATATCGAAGCCTACAGATTAGGACTGGGATGCCATTAAAGTTCAAGTGCGTGTAAAGGCAGGCATCCCAATACTTTTGACAATATAGTGTATGTAGTTGTGTCTTTTTTTTTTCTTAAATGTACACATACACATATCTACATGTGCGACATACAAAAGTGGGTTTGTTTTCGTAGTTTAGGTACAGTGAGTTGCAGCTTTATCCGCCCTGAACCTCATTCCTTCACAACAGCTAATAGCCTGTTCCTCTATTAAAAGGGAGAGACTACTTTGCTCTTGCCACCATTATACTTAACCACTTTCTGCCTGTGCTATAGCCGAATGAAGGCTACAGCGCGGGCTTCCAGTGCCGGGAGGGCGGCAGCACGCTCTGTGATTGCCGAGTCCTTTCTGACTTGGCTGATCACAGAACAGGGTAAAGTGCCAATCACAGCGGGCCCTTTACCACGTGATCAGTTGTCAGCCAATGACACCTGATCATGGAAGCAAACAACCCAGTTATCGGCTTTTTTTCTCCTTGCGATCAGCGTGAGGAGAGAAGCAGAAAACCGGTAACCGGCTTCTATTACAGGGACATCGGTCCCTGCCTCGATGCCCGCCAGTGCAGCTAATCAGTGCCTATCAGTGCCTACCAGAGCCACCGATCAGTGCCCACCAGTGCCACCTATCACTGCCCACCAGTGCCACCTATCACTGCCCACCAGTGCCATCTATCAGTGCCTCACTATCAGTGTTATCTATCTGTGCTGCCTATCAGTGCCGCCTATTGGTGCTCATCAGTGACGCCTATCAGTGCCACCTCTCAGTGCCCGTCAGTGCTGCCTATCAGAGCTGATTAGAGCCACCTATCAGTGCAGCCTCATCAGTGCCCTCCTGTGCTGCCTCAGTGTCCACTGTCCATCAATTCCGCCTCATCAGTGCCCATCAGTGCAACTTCAACTGCGCCCATCAGTGCCGTCTCATCAGTGCCTATCAGTGCCTATCAATGCAGCCTCATCAGGGTACATCAGTGAACAAAAAAATTACCTGTTTGCAATATTTTATAACAAACTATGAAAAAAAGTTTTTTTTCAAAATTTTTGATGTTTATTTGATTCTTTAGCAAAAGATTAAAAACTCAGTATTAACTAAATACCACCAAAAGAAAGCTCTATTTGTGTGAAAAAAAAATGATATACATTTTGTTTGGGTACAGTGTAGCATGATCACGCAATTGTCATTCAAAGTGTGACAGTGCTGAAAGCTGAAAATTGGCCTGGGCAGGAAGGGGGTTTAAGTTCGTAGAGGGTTCTTTACGGTAAGAGCAGTGAGGATGTGGAATTCTCTTCCACAAACAGTGGTTTGATCTGGGAGCATAGATAATTAAAAAAAACTATTACATGGGCACCTAAGGGACCACAACATTGAGAGATATACAATGTAATACTGACATAAAAGCGCACACATAGGTTGGATTTGATGAACTTGTGTCTTTTTTCAACCTCATTAACTATGTAACTATGTAAGTGCCCAGTAGGCAAGTGGTTAACTGATATGACATGCCTGTAATGGTTTACCTACATGTTTAATATACAGGAAGTGCAGAATTATTAGGCAAGTTGTATTTTTGAGGAATAATTTTATTATTGAACAACAACCATGTTCTCAATGATTCCAAAAACTCATTAATATCAAAGCTATTACTCAAAAACCTTAGTAACTCTTGTACCAACAACAAGTTATTATTTTAATAAGGAGTTTTTATGTTGAACGGATTATTAAGACGTGAAGGACATATAATTTGTACATCCATTTGGTAATGTCCGTACAGTATAGTCAATTGGTGAACGGATGACCCGTGAATGTATCAATGTATCAATTACTCCAACTTTTTTCTGTGTTCAAGTAGTTTAGGTTGGATACACACGCGAAAATACAGTCATAATGTAACATATAGAGAGTTACAACACCAGGGAATCCACGGGTACATTATCAAAAAAAATTAATAGATACGAGGGTCTAGTTTGGTGACAAACACCTTCT
>BLSH010560098.1:174065-188714 GCA_018402905.1 Glandirana rugosa
AGGACCCCACCCTTGCTTGAAGAATGGAAGAAGACCATGGATGAAATACTATGGAAAGAAAGGGGAATGTATATAAAGAGAGGCAACTTTGGCAAATTTAAAAAAAAATGGGGTCCCTGGTTAAGTAACAGAGGGTGCCCCCCATGAGTTAAAACACAGACCAAGAGATGGTTCCAATAGCCATGGAAAGAGATCATATTCAGAAAAGGAAGAATGAGAGTAAGAGGGTAGAACCAACTCCTTACTACAGAAGTGTGAGTGTGTCGGTGTGAGTATGAGGGGCCAGCGTGGGGGGGGTGTAAGAGGGTGGGAGGTTGGGGTTAATAATGTAAAAGGACACAAGGTTATGCGAAGATCTCCCGTAATACCTTCTTCTTTAGTTTGTTTCTGATTGTTATTTATGGCTTGTGTGTATATTGTACAGCGATGTAAAAAAGGAAGGGAAAAGAAAAGGAAAGAAAAAAAGAAAGAAACATAAATAAATATAAAAACTTAAATAAAGCTGTTAATATGATATAAAATGCAAGAAACACCACTATGATGTGACTAAAAAGAAGGATCTTCTACGAAGAGAAAATCCTGAAATTGATCCCTTACAAAGAAAGGGAGAATAAAAGCCAACTGAGTGGTAAAAAAAAAAAAAAAAAAAAAAAGCATGTCTCCAGACCTAAACCCTATGGAGCATCTGTGGGGCATCCTCAAACGGAAGGTGGAGGAGTGCAAGGTCTCTAACATCCACCATCTCCATGATTTCATCATGGAGGAGTGGAAGAGGACTCCAGTGGCAACCTGTGAAGCTCTGGTGAACTCAATGCCCAAGATGGTTAAGGCAGTGCTGAAAAATAATGGTGGCCACACAAAGTATTGACACTTTGTCCCTGACAGCCCAGCCCCCTCACAGTTAGAACATGGCCAGGAAACACAGTTAATCCCTAGAGCCCCCCCTCCAGCTTAAACCCTTCACTGCCAATGACATTTATACAGTAATCAGTGAATATTTAAATTTCTGATCGCTGTATAAATGTTATTGGTCCCAAAAAAGTGTCAAAAATGTCTGACAATATCAAAGTCCAGATAAAAATTGCAGATCGCCGCAATTACCAGTAAAAAAAATCAATAAACACCGATTGCGATTTTTTTTACCAAAAATATGAGGAAGAATAATCGGCCAAAACCGATGAATAAATTCGTTTTTTTATATTTTTTTTGGATTTGTATTTTAGCAAAAAGTAAGGAATATTCCTTTTTTGCAAAATTGTAGCTCTTTTTTTGTTTATAGCGGTGATCAAAAATGATGCAGAGGTGATCAAATACCAGCAAAAGAAAGCTCTATTTGTAGAAAAAAAGGACACAAATTTTGTTTGAGTACAACATCGCACGACCGCACAATTGTCAGTAAAAGCGATGCAGTGCCGAATCGCAAAAAGTGCTCTGGTCCTAAAGCTGAAAATCCTTCCGGAGCTGAAGTGGTTAATGGCTGTATGTTGAGTTATTTTGAGGGGACAGCAAATTTACACTGTTATACAAGCTGTACACTCACTACTTTACATTGTAGCAAAGTGTCATTTCTTCAGTGTTGTCACATGAAAAGATAGAATAAAATATTTACAAAAATGTGAGGAGTGCACTCACTTTTGTGAGATACTGTATGTCCATCTAGTTTAACCAATAGAGAAAATAAATAAATAGAAAATCTCCATATACACATGCAGGGCCCATTCACACCTGAGCGTTTTAAATATACCTGAAGCTACAAAACGCTGGAGGGGAAAAAAATCAATGATTCTCTATGGAGATGGTTCACATCTCCACTCAAAAATGCCTGAAGCCAAACGCCCTAAGCTCAAACTAGTCCCGGAGGTATTTTTGTCGCACAAATCGGGCATATTCCGGCATTTCTGGAACATTGTATTGCCATAGATATCAATGGAAAAGCGTCAGTCGTGCGTATTAGCACGACATGGGCGTTTGCAATTGTGTGACGTCGTGCGACAACCCGCGACAAAAAGCTTGAAAAACGTCCAAAAACGCTACGCTCAGGTATGAATACAGCCTTATTTACCCACCGTTGTGGATCAACAATGTCTGGTGTTCCAATATTGTGCTTTAGGCCCCTTTCACATGAGTTCCTCCGCCTAATGTAATCCGCTTGCTCAGAAGGGGATCATTCCGCTGATCCCTGCTGAGCAGGCGGATAATAGGTCAGTTTCCGTTCACTTTGCAGAGCAGAGATGGACACAGTCCCACTCTCCAGCCAGTCCGTTTTCATCCGATTCTATCCGATCCGCCAGACGGATGGAAAATAGAACCCCCATCCATCTGGATTTTGTGGGCAGGATTGGATCAGATATGTGGCCACTGACATCAGCCCCTCCATTGGGAAGACTGGAAGGTCTGATCAGGTCCGCCTGAAAAACTGACAGGCGGACATGATCAGACAGCCCGTGTGAAAGGGGCCTAACCCATGCTAACAAACAAAGTAGAAAAAAAAATAATAGAGTCCTATAAACAAAATATCAAGGTTCACCAATAGTGTGGAAAATCTTCATGCAGCTGCTGTGCACCAACCACCAAGTGATTATAATCCCACTTACCAAATCCTTAGACCTCACAACTCAAGTGGTTTAGGGCTCCATTCACACCTATGTATGTTGCTTTTGAGCATTTCAGCAGCGTATTTTTGCTGCACTTTGCTTTGTTTATGCTTTTTTTGGCAAATTTGTTTTTGAGCAGATTAAAAAAAAATGCAACTTGTGGTAAAAATGCAGTAAAAACGTACCACACACTTTTCTGCAGCATCTCAAATGAAGTCTATTGCACCAAAAAAGCACTGTTTAAAAGAGTCCCTGACCCTTTCCGAAAACACAGAGGCACAAAAATGCATTGATGTGAACGTGTTCCATAGGAACCCATGTTAAAAATAATGGCCTGCGTTTCCGCAAAAAGCATTAAAAAATGCATTGATGAGAATGGAGCCTTAATTAGCATTTAAAAGATGACAGATCCCGCATGGATGGATGGATGGCTCCAGCTCTGTTTCTCTCACACCTCAGCAAGCCTTAAGCCTCACTCTCTTGTGAATGGCATGCCCCAAAAGTGGTCACTAGATCGATTCTCCTCCATCAGCAACAATCTCAGCTGCAAAAACACATACCAAGGAAAGAGCAAGGCAATCCCATAGTGAAGTACCGTTTAGAAAACATTTATTAATAAATCAAGTGGGTACTTACAAAAATAGTATGGCAAGCATATTGCATAACACCACCAACTCTCCAGGCGGGCGTGATATCATCACTGCTAAACTCTGCCCTACACACGTTTCGTCCGACGGGACGCCTTCCAACGGGCATGGATGACATATTCGGTAAAGGTAGGAAATCAGAAAAAAGGACATGGAAAAATGTTTTTGCCAGGAGCTCTGCTTTAAAGTGAAAAACTCTTCACCAAGTTCACTATATGGACCACTCGTGTATTTATAGATGGTGATCACAGACCACTTAATCTTCTTTTCTAAAGAGGGAATAAACTCCTTTCAGCTAATCTTTCTCCTGAAGAAGCATCTCTACCATGAAATGCATTGAGTATTCCCGGGAAAGAGGGTGTCTTTTTTCACTTCCCCACATAGCCTGGCATACAAAACCTACTTGTTTGACATCCTTTACTCTAAGCTGAGTATTGTGATGTTATTGGCCTATTTTTTGTGCCCTCTGTTACTGCTTCATCCTCGTCTACTACTGTACTGTGTTTCTACCGTTTTTTTAAACTGTTTCTGTTTGATATTTTTTATTTTGATATATTTTGATATCACAGTGCATTTAGGAAGGGAATGTCTATATCTCTATAGTGGATGTTCATATACAGAATGGATTCTGGTATACTGTTTTACTTTTTTTAAATGATTTATGTGCTTAAAGCGGAGTTCCACCCAAAAATGGAACTTCTGCTCATCTGTCGCCTCTCTCCTCCGGTGCCACATATGCTCCCCACTTGCGGCTTCACGGCCGGGACCCTACTTCACATACATGAAGCACGCTGCGCTCTCTTACTGACCAGGCAGTGGGGGAAGGAGGAGGGGGCCGGACTTCTGACGTACCTCGCCGTGGCGAGGTCCAACAGAAGTGGGAACAGGGTACCTGTCAAAAACAGGTACCCGCTCCCCCCTTCCCCCAAAAGATGCCAAATGTGGCACTGGAGGGGGGGGGGGGAGAAGACAGATGAGCAGAAGTTCCACTTTTAGGTGGAACTTCGCTTTAACCACATAAATCATTAAAAAAATGTAAAACGGTATACCAGAATGCATTCTGTATATGAACATGTGGCCTTCCACTAAGGCCTCATACACACGGATGTTTTTTGACGCCGGCGTTTTCTGGCGTTTTTTGCAGCTCTCCATGTTAGTCAATGGCCCCATAAAAACGTTGGCGTTTTTGAGCTGTAGATGGCGTCGGCGTTAGTGAGCCGAAAGTAGAACCCACAGCCATCGCGTTCTGAGGCTGTAACGTTTTGGCATTTTTTGACGCCGACGCCGCAAAATGCCAACAAACGCCAACTAATATTGTACCGGCGTTTCCGGCGTTTTTTGAGGCCAACGTTTTTAGGTTGAAAAATAGCAGAGGGATGATTTTTTTTTAAAAAGGCCTATTGACGCCGACGCTCACTAACGCTCACTAACGCTGATGCATAACGCCGAAAAACACCAATTTTTTTTTTCCTTGATGTCGGGCCCAACGTTTTGTTTATTTTTAACCACTCCAGGTCCGCGCTATAGCCGAAATACGGCTCCAGCGCGGACCTGAAATGCCGGGAGGACGTCCATGGACGTCCTCCACTGCGCATGCTCCTGCGCGCCCCCTGGCGGCAGCGGCGGCGCGTGCGCGCCGCGCGCTGCGCGAGCGTGCCCGTGGGTCGGGCGGACATCGAGTCCGAGACCCGCGATCACTTTCAGGAGCCTCAGAACGGGGAACCGCCGTTGTAAACATGGCGGTTCCCCGTTCTGTGACAGGGGACATAACAGATCTACTGATCCCTGTCACTGGGATCAGTTAGATCTGTTATGTCCCGGCCAGCTCTGCCCCCCCACAGTTAGAACACACCCAGGGAACATATTTAACCCCTTCACTGCCCCCTGCTGGTTAACCCCTTCACTGCCAATGACATTTACACAGTAATCAGTGGACATTTAAATTTCTGATCGCTGTATAAATGTCATTGGTCCCAAAAATGTGTAAAAAATGTCCGACAATTCCGCCCCAATATCGCAGTCCCGATAAAAATCGCAGATTGCCGCCATTACTAGTAAAAAAAAAAAATAAATAATAAAAACGCCATAAATCAATTCCCAGTTTGTAGACGCGATAACTTTTGCGCAAACCAATCAATATACGCCGATTGCGATTTTTTTTTTTACCAAAAATATGTAGAAGAATATATATCGGCCAAAACTGATGAATAATTTTTTTAATGGATTTGTACTTTAGCAAAAAGTAAAAAATATTGTTCTTTTTTGCAATATTGTCGCTCATTTTTTGTTTATAGCGGCGATCAGAAATGACGCAGAGGGGATCAAATACCACCAAAAGAAAGCTCTATTTGTGGGAAAAAAAGGACGCAAATTTTATTTGGGTACAACGTCGCACGACCGCGCAATTGTCATTCAAAATGCGACAGCGCTGAAAGCCAAAAATTGGTCTGGGCAGGAGGGGGGTTTAAGTGCCCGGTAAGGAAGGGGATAAAGATACGCCCATGTGTATGAGGCCTAAAGAGTAGTAGAAGAGGATGAAGCAGTAACAGAGGGCACAAAAAATAGGCCAATAACATCGCAATGTTTCCCTTACCAGCAATGGCGGTGCCGACATCGCTGGATTCCAGGACAGGTAAGTGTCCTGATAAAAGTCAGCAGCTACAGTATGTGTAGCTGTTGACTTTGAATTTTTGGATGGGGGGGTTGGAACTCCACTTTAAGGGGAGTTGTTGCAATTTTTGTATATTTTATTTCAATAAAGATTGGTATACATTTTTTGCCATTCAGTTTTAAGAGATCAATGTTTCTGCACACATTAGAAACCTGACAGATAAAGACTTCTGACTATTGTGATCGGCATATTTGTTCCAAGCCAGTGACTCAAATAACACTGAGGCCAGTGGGTTAACATAACAGCCAGGCAACCAGCATTCTCAGAAGGTGGCCAGTAATGGTAGCTCTTGTACTTACCTTATGAGAGATTTACTTTAAATTTGATTGGATGCTTTCCGCAGAACATTTGTACTTTGCATTTATTTTCTAAAATTTCTCTGTATACTTTAACAAGTAGCTTAGTCCTAAATTATGAGAATTTATATTATTGATGTAATACCATCAAAAGTCCATAAGATTTGGGTCAGTTCCAGGAAATAATTCCATGGCACATGCTTTAACATCAGCAGAAGCAAGTCCCTCTGTGTATTGAACGTATGATTAGGATCCGCTGAAGATTTGTTTGACTTATATGTATAAATTCAGCAGTATAGCTTATCTGGAACGCTGCTTTGTATCTTCTTATCTCCAGGCTGTGGCTTCAACATATGTAAACATTTTCATGGTTTACCTTTGTGCCACTTATCCAAAAAACAGTAGACTTCTAGGAATGATTGACAAGACAGAAGATGTGATGCCAACTGAGATTTATTTATAGCAGAAGTATTGCTAGTTTGTGATATTGTAACAATTCCCCTACAAATCTACAAGAAAAAAGAGGGAGATGGATTATCTCGGTACTCTGAACAAATTACACATAGAGTAAAATTATCATTTTTATTTATACAAAAAAATAAAATCAAGGTATCCAGATACAGGTTCAAACATCAGTTTCAGATACAAGCAAAATGATAAAAAATAAAGGGCTAAATGCGGTCCACCACAAGATTGTAAACTTAATTAAAAATGTTGATTTTTTTGGATGGAATGTTTTGTAAAATTACATTTACACTAGACTTGTGCATGGTTGAAAAATTTGTTCATTTTCTTTTTCGTTCCTTTTTTTATTTTTTCGGAAATTCAGAAATTCGGAAAATCAAAAATTCAGAAAGCGGAAAATCAGAAATTTGCGGTAATTCGGCAATTGTGGTAATTTGCGGTATTTCAGAAATGCAGGGTAATTCAGCAATTTGAAAATTCGGCAATCGGAACAGCCGAAATTCGAAAATTCAGAAATATGGAAATCCGAAAATTCAAAAATTTGAAAATCTGAAAATTTGAAAATAACAGAGAACATTTGAAATAATAACTAACTAATAATTGATTACTTAGTCATTATTTCAAATGTTCTTTCTTATTTCTGAATTTCTGAAATTTGGAAATACGAAAAAACATTTGAAATAATAATAGATAACTATTAAATCATAGGTATTGGAATTTCCTTGAAAATTTGGCTGTTAGTGAACTTAAATATGAAATTTATCACTAATAGCCATATTTTCATGGAAATTCCAATACCTATAATTTATTAGTTATTTATTAGTTAGTTATTAATTCAAATGTTCTTTGTTATTTTGGAATTTTTGGATTCCGGATTTCCGAATTTTGGATTTTCAGCTGTTCCGATTGCCGAATTTCCGAACTACCGCAATTGCCGAATTCACGTTTTTTTGATTGCTGAATATCCAAATTATCGCAACTACCGCAATTGCCAAATTCGTGCTTTCCGATTGCCGAATTTCCCAATCTCCGAATTACCACAATTGCCGAATTTGCGTTTTCGTATTGCCAAATTTTCAAATCAAAAGAGAAATGAAAATTTGGAAAAATTCAGAAATTCGGAATTCGTCCGAATTGCCGAATTTCGCAAAATTCAATAAAAACGAAATTCGGGAACAAAACTAATTGCACAAGCCTAATTTACACTTAGCGACCATATGCAACCGGAAAAAGAAAAATGACAGTGTCTCTTTTTTGCCTTTTTAAGTTTTATCTTCCCAAAGGCTCGGTTCACACTGCTGCGGTTCAAATTTTCAGCGAATTTAATACGATTGCGATGCAAGTTTTTTCAGTTCAGACACAGTGTGATTTCTACATGTGTTGGTGCGAATCTACTGCAAAGCTGTAGCTGGAGTTGGAGGGGGAAGCTATCGCAGTGATGTGAATGGGAAATTGCGTTTTCAATCCGTGTTCTATTGTAGTCTATGGAGCTGAATTCGCAACGCACAGCATCGCACACGGATCAAACTCGCACAGGACCCTTTTTCTTCACAGATTAGATTAGCAACGCAATTATGTGAACTGCCCTGATAGAACACTATGTTATTGGAGATGACTTGCGAATTTAATCTATCGCAACGGCTTAAATTTGCAGTAGAGTTCGCAGCAGTGTGATCCGAGCCTAAGAAAAATCTCCCACTCTTCACAATCAGGCTTTATTTATACCATCAGTTTTCGGCAGTACCTATTTTGTGAGCAACTATTTTCAAAAAAGAAGCACACAAAGGGCAGAATTAGAACCAAAATATCTACCTTAAGAATTCATTGAGAATTTCTAGTACATCCATCAAACCAAATGTTAGTTTGTTTATCACAAACAAATATTGCACTCGTTTTATGTCGCCCTTTATAATAAAAAAAGGAAGGTACATTATCTATATGAGTGATCGTGCTCATAAGCTATCCTTATTGTTTGTGTATTTTATGTGTGGCCCAAGACAATCCTCTTCTTCCAATGTAGCTCGGGAAGGTCAAAAGGTTGGATACTCCTGCTTTAAAGGTTAGAGAGACACTCAAAAGAGTAACCAACATGTTTATGGGGTTCAAAAACATCCTCTTTATCAGGGCTATAAAAAACACAAGAATATCTCTGTATCAATGCAATATCAAATAATTAACTGGGCTCTAAGCTCCTGCCTTGGTTGCCTGGTGGATAATCTGGCTCTGTCAAGTTGGACTGCAGCCTTTGTACCTCTCAAGAGCTTGTCCTCAATAGCTGCATCTCAACCCAAGTTCTGGTGCCCACCAGCCTTCTCATAGCTCAGGTTTGCTTGAAGATGGGGAATTTCCGTAACTATAATTTTGTAAAAAAGTGATGTTGTTCATTTGAACCAATTAGATGTTTCCTTTCATTTTGGTCTAACTAGAAAAACAACAGTTGAAATATTATTTTGGGAAATTGCTTTACTTTCCTTTGCTTTAGATAGTACAAATAAGGTTCATGCTTGTTAGAATGACTCATTCCTGTCTGTTCCCATTATTCTTGGCTCAGCTAATAAATAATGGATGTAACCAGGTCCTGTTGTAGGATTTCTTCTATCATACTGTACACAAATCTGATTATCTCAAAGAGGAGAAACATTATGAATGAAGGAAGTAGATAAGGGAAAGTCTTTTACATGTCTAGACTTATTCAGCAAAGCTGGCTAAGGATAATGTATGATGCACAAAATGCAGTTACCGTAAAAAACCTCAACAACCAATCAGGTTTTGGTTTACTGCAATCATATCAGATACAACGTGTACATTCATTCTGAAGGAGCATTATGGGCATGGGCGTCCGCAGAACTATTTCCAGGGGGGAGCATAATTTCAAGGTCATCCATGCTCTGCCCCTTTTTGGCAATGTCATAATTACATTATCACGGTCAGAGACTGCAGACGTAGTACAGGAGATGGTCAGAGACTGCAGACATGATCCAGGAGATGGTCAGAGACTGCAGACGTGATACAGGAGATGGTCAGAGACTGCAGACACGATCCAGGAGATGGTCAGAGACTGCAGACGTGATACAGGAGATGGTCAGAGACTGCTGACATGATCCAGGAGATGGTCAGAGACTGCAGACGTGATACAGGAGACAGTCAGAGACTGCGGACATGATACAGGAGATGGTCAGAAACTGCAGACATGGTACAGGAGACAGTCAGAGACTGCAGACATGGTACAGGAGACGGTCAGAGACTGCGGACATAGTACAGGATACGGTCAGAGACAGCGGACATAGTACAGGAGATGGTCAGAGACTGCAGACATAGTACAGGATACGGTCAGAGACTGTGGACATGGAACAGGAGACAGTCAGAGACTGCATACATAGCACAGGAGACAGTCAGAGACTGCGGACATGGTACAGGAAACGGTCAGAGACTGCATACATGGCCCAAGAGACTATCAGAAACTGCATACATGGCTCAAGAGGATAAGGACCTAGTGGGGAACCCCTGATCTGATTCCTGATTCCGGGGGGGGGGGCAATTGCCCCTTCTTGCCCCTACCTGCGGACGCCCATGATTATGGGTGGCTGATTTGTGCATTCTTCTTCACTCTTTTTCATCCATGTGTTCTCTCAATCAGTGAAGCACTATTCACTAAAACATTGCGTCACTCATTTATATGAAAGGTCCATACTGTACATATCCGGATAATGTAACTATTTCTGCTTGTAATATGACAAACCTGTCTTTAATCGTTATTGAAATGAACAAACCTACAAACTGCGACCAAACCCCCCCCCCCCCCCACACTTGTCTCCAGATTGGGGTCTTATATTCCCTTTTCTAAATATATCTCAATAAACCGAATGAAATATAAATTGAATGAAGTGAAGAGATTAGAGTATTGAGACAGTTCAGTGGACTAATCATTTAAGTGACAAAAGGGATTTTTTAAATAAAATGGTTTAAAGAGTGAAGCAGAAGATAAATTGCAGCAATTAAGGCACCCAATTAGATCTTAACCTACTGACATATGACTAAAAGATGACTTTTGATTGGCCGCACTTTACCTCACTGTGTGTGAATGGTGTTCAAAGGAACACAAAAGAGATTGCTTTCTCACATTCTATGCAGTTTATGTGTATTTTCTGAACTTTTGTTCAGCCCTTGACCATCCAAAAATGGCCATTGATCTTCTAGTGTGAAGGTACAGTTTGGAAGAAAGGCTTTGTATTTTGGTTTTTTGTTGGTGTGCCCAAACTTCAGTTCTGAGGTATCATGCATCATGTTACAGGTTCAACAATAGACTGTAGCTTATGCCACTTAGCAGTAGTACTAAAATATATGTACTACAGGATACTCATAGAAAGAGAGAGAGAGGAAAAGGAGAGCAAATCTGGCAAAGACTGATGGGCAAAGAAGATTAAATGTGGCAAAGATAAGGTTTAGTTTACTATTTCAAAATAACCAAAACCATCATAACTGAATGTATTTGAGACAGAAGAAGTGATTACAACATCCTGGGTAAAGGGTAATAAACTCTCTAATGTACACATCCTTCAAAAAATACAAGGGATTTAAAATTCATGCCGCATATCTAACTTACTTCCTTTATCATCTGAATAGTGTAACTTGTTTGAATAAGTTTCCTCACTAGTCAACATGTTATTCACCTTCTGATTGTTACCTTAAGAAATCCATCACCTGGGGGCATTGCTCTTTTGAGTTTTGCTGCCATTCATTACTTGGCATTCTTTGCCCCTCCTTTCACAGATTTGATTTTGACCTCTGGTATTGGTTTACTTGATAAGTCTTGTGAAAAGATGAATTTGTCAGCTTTATGCGTAAGACTTAGGCCTCATGCACACGTGCAAAAAAATGTTAAAAAAAATTCTAAAAACGTCAGTAGCTTTGTAGTGAGTTTTCCAGCACTTTTCAGTGTTATTGCACTAGCGTTTTTGAGCGTTTTTCCACGTCAGCGGTTTTTTTCAATGGATCAAAAACGTCCAAAAACAGTTGCGTTTTTTCACGTTTTTGTGCATTTTTGAGCGTTTTTACAGCTGAAAAATGTCTCTCAGAATCCACTAGTCTTGTTTTTTTTTACAGCTCAAGAACGCCTCAGCCAAAAACAGTTAATAACAGCCTATGTGTGCATGGACACATAGGATAACATATTTACTGTAGGAAAAAAACGTCTGAAGCTAAAAACGTCCAAAAACGCCCTGTGTGCATGAGGCCTTATACTTCATCCAAGTTTAGGACTGATGTGAGCCTCTAGAGAGACCCATGATAGAGTTTCACTCTGTCTGGCTATCTAGCGATTTATAATCTTGTGTAGCACAGATCTACATATTGATGACCATTGGCAGGAAAATGGCAAAATCAGCTTAAGGGCTGGTTCACACTGCTGCGTGCTGCGAGATCCTATGTGCTTTTCACTGCACTGCAGTGTGAATAACATGCAATCTCTATGCGGTGCTATTTCAGCCATACAGATAATATGGCTGAAATTGCATCGCATTTGTTCCAAACTCGCACAGGACCCTTTTTTTGGTCCGCAGCAGAACCAGATCGCATGGGTGTTCACACCCATGCGATCCGATTCCTGTGCGAGTTTGCAGTTTGCAGTGCGATAAGTGAACTGATTTGGGGGTGTCCTTAGCTTTGTATTGACACTCCCCGCAGTTCACATACGGCAGTGTAAACTGCCGCCGGGAGACATGCGATGCAGGAACCCGCAGTCGATTCGCAGGGTTCCCGCATCTCAGCAATGTGAACCAGCCCTAAAGCTAGTTTTTCTATAAGTACTGCATCCATAGTTAACTGAATAGGACATTAGAAACATTATTTTGGCAAGTTTTCTCCTATGCATTTGCCATGTATAATGTGATCACTAAGCTTAACCTGTAGAGATCCGCGCTATAGACGAAAGACGTCTACAGCGCGGATCTGAATCTCCGGGAGGACGTCTATAGACGTCCGCCCCTTTACACGCCCCCTGCGCGCACTCACAAGCGGCGGCGGCATGCGCGCGCGGCCGTCGATCGCTGCATTTTTTTTTTTTTTGGATATTTATTAGAGCAAAAAGTAAAAAATATTGTTCTTTTTTCAAAATCGTCGCTCTTTGTTTGTTTATCCTTCAAAAAATAAAAACCGCAGAGGTGATCAAATACCACCAAAAGAAAGCTCTATTTGTGGGGAAAAAAGGACATCAATTTTATTTGGGTACAACGTCGCACAACCGCGCAATCGTCATTCAAAATGCGACAGTGCTGAAACCTGAAAATTGGTCTGGGCAGGAGGGGGGTTTAAGTGCCCAGTAAGGAAGTGGTTAATAACACATAAATTGCCGCGCTGAATGAATGATAATGTAATGATAACACGGGGGTATGCCCCCGATGATGTCATATCTGACCAAACATGTAGGGTGGAGTCTATGTCCATCAATACCACGCAAACCCGATCTTTGACCAGCGGATACCAGTCTGGGAAAACGTTAACTCTACATGCCATATCTTACTGGATTTGTGTAAGTTGCTAGTAACACTTTTTTCTAATAAACAATCATATGGTTTTACGCTATGTGGACATTCTTCCTTTCTTTATGTGATATTCATGAGAATGTCTGAGAATCAGCACGGTTGGCCATGACAACACTTCCACCTCTCTCCTATTGACGGATCTGCCATAATTTGAATGCATGCCTGTTTGGACTCCTATAATATGGAGTCTAAGAATCTGGTAAAAGTACATTTTGCTTGACCATGGTGAAAGATGCACTTGGGTGAGTGGTCATTCATCATTCTTTCCGAATACGTTTTTAAGGACTTTCAGAAACGTATCACTCATCTTTTTTTGGAAGCACTCTTCCACCTTTTTTGTGTTATGTGTTAATGTGTTATCACTATATTATAATTCATTCAGCATGGATATTTATGTGTTATTGTTTTTTTACACAATTTTGTTCTGTTGTGTTTCTTGCCAGCAGCTTTTTTTCTTTCATTGCATACTTCATTGTTTTCACCTGTGCAGTATTAACCATCCATTGATCACGGAGCTTAAGCATACTCAACATTGCTAACAATACTCACTGTTTAATGGCTGAAAAATAAAGCATGCTTAACAGTTATTAACCAGTTAGCAACCGGCCCATAGACAAAAGACGTCTACAGGGTGGTTGCTTAACCCCGGGAGGACGTACATTGACGTCCTCCCAGAATCACGCTTCCCGCGCATCCCCTAGGGCGCGCACACGGGAACATCTGTGACCACGGATCGCGGTGAATGGCCACTGTGGGAGGCCTTTCACCACGTGATCGCTCCGTCAAATGACAGAGTGATCACATGTAAACAAGCCGGTGGAAGCACCGGCTTTTCTCTCTCCTCTCCGCACCGATCGGTGCAGTGTGAGAGGAGAGAGGGGGGAGAGAGGACGTGTGCAGCGCTGTGGGCGATGTGTAATGCACACAGCACTGCTAAGTGACAATGGGGGACACCATCCATTCACACCCACCACCCACCTAGCCATTCTCACCCCAGCCATCCTCACCCCATTCATCCACCACCCACCCAGCCATCCTCACCCCATCCAACCATCCTCACCCCATCCATCCACCACCCACCCAGCCATCCTCACCCCATCCATGCTCACCCACCCATCCATGCTCACCCACCCATCCATCCTCACCCCATCCATGCTCAGCCACCCATCCATCCATCCATCCAAGCTCTCCCACCCAACCATCCTCACCCCATCCATCTATCCATCCATGCTCAGCCATCCTCACCCAGCCGTGCTCACCCACCCAGCCGTGCTCAGTCATCCCCATCCATGCTCATCCATCTTCATTCGTGCTCGGCCATCCCATCCGTGCTCATCCATCCCCATCCATGCTCATCCATCCCCATCCATGCTCAGTCATCCCCATCCATGCTCAGTCATCCCCATCCGTGCTCAGTCATCCCCATCCATGCTCATC